>APFE031368440.1:6552-128469 GCA_000404065.3 Pinus taeda
CTCCTTCTTCAGGTGATTGATTTCTACCACTACTGGGAGATACGAGAACTCTCAAGCCTTCAATGTAGCTTGGTATTTCTTCAGGAGGTTGACCCCGAAGTCTGCGAGAAGTCCTCAATAAATCAGCCACATTAACAAACTCAGGGGATTCACCCTGAAGTCTACGGGAATGTCTCGGTAATTCAGCCACAGCTAAAACCTTTTAACTACTTCACACGCAAACAAAGTAATATCTCAATGAAAATCACCTAAAGTCTCTAAAGAACCAAACAAATTTGAAGCACACGCCTAAAGAATCTAAGAGATCAAACACACACAAACAATAACTTTCTGGACCGAAAACACTAGTTGGTGATGAAATCCAACGTCGCAGAGTTCGATACAGAAATAGCTGTTGGAACAGTTACCCCGACAACCTGCTTAATGAATAGACTGGACCAAGTTTCTCCACTTAATCGTCTTGAGTGAAGAGAACCCCCCAAAAAATCCAAGTGAGTCTAGCCGACGTCTGCTCCAGGTACAATGGGATCTTCCCGCCACCGTCACCTTAGGAAGAATCCTAGAGAATATGGACACTAAGGTTACCAACAGAAACAAATACACCTGGGGGAACAGTCTACGATCCAATATGCACGCAAGGGCAGAGTAGCAAGATCAATCCCCTTGAAGGCTACTCGAAATAAACCGAGGTTTACCAAAAAGTGACCCCAGGCTCCTCGACAATAATCCGAGGTTTACCGTTTGTAATACGTGAATATCTGGCGTCGTTCCCAATGACGAAGGATTGATTCCCACACTGGTTCGGACACGATCTCGTGCTTCTCCTTTAAGAGGAGCTTTCCCAGAGTATAAATGCAACATTTGGATTTCTCCTACCACAAGATAAAGCTACTTGTTTGTTTTACTTATCTTGGAGAGTTAATTACTCCCTACTCCAAGATACTAGCCTAAGCTATATTGGTGTATCAGAGCCCTAGAAACAAAACATTTGCTAGATTGATTTTATATTAAGCGTGATTTTTAGTGGTTTTTGATTAAGTCAAGAGGTGATGGAGTTGAAACTTATGGTGTAAAGACTCGACTCAAAATCACTACAAAAATGCACTTAAGATGACTAAGTAATCTTTTCTCTTCAATTAAGTTCTAGCTAAGAAAGAGTTGGAGGATGCAAATACTTAAAAACACAAATCTTTCTTTAACGATCAAATCAAAAGAAGAGTATTCGTTTCAATGCACTAAAAAACGGGACAACTAATTATTTCCACAAGAATTTCTCTTTTCATTCAAAAACTCAAATGCTACTAAGAACAAGCTTTTTCAAAAGATACCTTTCATTTTTTGTTTAAAAACATTTAAAACTACAACTAAAGCAAATCTTTGAGAAAACTATTGAATAAAGCAAACTTAAGATCTACAAACTAACAAAACCCTATTTGAAGTAAAAAGCTCACAAAAAGTCTTTTTGAGGATGTTTTACTTGGCACAAGCAAACCAAGGACTAATTTGTTCAGAAACACAAATAATTCAAGAACAACCAATTTTGTATTCCTTTTTAAAATGAAAATCCAAACTTTCAATCAAAAGCTTATCGAAGTTTTGAAAAGAGAAAACTGAAAGCGAATTTCTCAACAAGGGGAGATTTCAAAAATGGTCAGACTCACAAGAAGACTGGTAGACACCAAGGTGATCTGAAGTCTCTACAGCCTCTAAGCTCAGAGCCACTACACAACCAAATCAAAAAACAACCCAACAAGAAAAACTTCTAGGAATTTCACCTAAAACCCTAATGCTAATGAAATTAAACCAAGGAAAGATTTCAACCAGTCACATGCAGGTATGGGCAGAGGATAACCACTAGAAACAAAAAATAAAACTAACTAAAAGAGAAAAAGTCAAAATTTTCAAAAATTTAGCAGGGTACGCAGGTGCAGAGTTCACCCAGGTGCGGGTACGCTCTGTGCACAAAGCCACAGTGCGTACAGGTACGCACTATGATACAAGTGCAGACTGCGGACTTCAACCAAAGTAATGAAAAATAAAAAACAAAGCTAAATTCACTAAGTCTACCCAAAGCCACACACAACAAGCCAAAAACAGAAACAAAAAGGCAAGTTTTTCAAGTCAAAGAAAAACGAGGAAAACAATCAATTCCCCAGTGGAGTCGCCATTTTTTCACGCGGAATGATTCGATCTTGCGGACAAGATAGACCTTTCTAGAATCTAATGAAGACCTAATGACAAACAAACCAACTAGACACTATCTTTCTCTAAATGCGCTTTATAAATAATGGCAAACAAATGTGTTTAAGGCCTACCTCATGTCCAACGCAAGTTTGGAGATGCCTTCGCTCCTTGATCCAAGTAAGTTCCTTCGTCACAAACCTGCAAGCACAAACAAGGCAAACAATTAAATAGCACCTGAATATCCAATATTATAAAACATATTTAACATGAAAGTCAAGGAGTCCATGAAACAAATAGCATAAGATACTTGTTGAGAAAAATGAGCTTGATTGTATTAATTCAAAAAGAAAGAACCTTACAACCTTTGCCTTGACACTGTACAATCTCCTTCCAGGGTCCAACAAGAAGTCTCCTCTACTTTGGAAAGCTTCACTCACTCCCTAATGGGGCCAAAAAGGTATGTGATCTCTCCTCTTAAGCTCAAATAGGAAGTCTTGATTTCACTAGCATTTACCCTCAAAAGTTCAGCTTCTAACCTTCCTGGCCACTGACCCAATGCCTCAATTTATAGTGCAATGGAGATCAGTTACCAGCTCCTCCTTCAAAGGGATAGCTCCTCTCAACAAGGGATTAGTTCCTCCTATGATTGGATGCATGAACCACTTGGAGCGAACAATCCATGTAACAAATCCTTCTAGAAAACTCTAGAATCAACCAAAGATGAGTTTTTTAAGATAAAGATTGCGCCTTTTGAATTTTACAGGGGTACGCACCCTCCCCTTTACATACAGAGCATATAAGTACGCAGATAACTTGAACAAAAGGTGTGGGTCCGCAGGAAAAAGTAAGAGAAAGTGCGGAACCAGAGTTACATTGCTTTTTTGATGTCTTTCTCTCATTTTTCAAGCTTGTTTTGAAGAGCTGAGGTTTAAGACTTGCTTAGGAAGCTGGTATAGGTGGTGATAGACCTACACCGACTGCAAATAATCAAGGTGACGATATTTTTGTGTAACAATGTTAAAAGCCTTCTCTCTTTCTGCAAATTTCCCTACTAATTTTTCAAAATCTAAATCTTTTAATTTCCCACTAGCTTGGAGAGATTCCAAGTAGTGTGAATAACTAGGATAAAGAGTTTTTATAAAGGTAGTAATTTGTAGATCAACTTTAACTCTAGTATATTCAATTTTAATATTGATGGCTTTAATTTCAAAAGCAAGTTTTAACAGATCATTATCTTTCATTTCTAGATTAAATAACCACAACAATAACTGTATTATCTCCAATTTAGAATGCGAATTATAAAGCTCTTTTAATTGTGAGACTCAAGTGGAAAATAAGGCATAAGACTTCTTATCCTTACTTTTCCAGATCGCTAATTATTTCTCCTCAACAGGCTGATATGGTGCATTCCCTTCTTTTCCTTCACAGACTCCATCCCACTGATCATTAAAAATAAGTGCATTTTTAATATTCCTGAACCATTCCTAGTAATTTTCCTTTTTGAACAAAACAATCTGAACTAAAGATAGGAAGGAGTTCATCTTTTGCAGATAAATTTATAGAACAACAACAACAAAAAAATGTTTCGATTAAAGGCACATAACTCTTTAATTTTATTTTTTTGGGTTCAAACACAAACACAGACACACCTTTTTTTTAAAACTCTCTTTTAACTTACAGATTAATTCATCTGTCTGCTCCAATAAAAAAACCAACAGTTGGTGGTCTTGATGATCGTGAAAAACCAAATATTCCCACCTACGATTTCACCTTCACACCGGCTCGTCTCCAAAGGCTAATCACGTTGTTCCAATCCAAACGTAGGTAGTCACCTCTGCAAGATAGACACATGCAGTCAGCTCTGCAGCGCAGATGAAATAATTCACCTTTGCAGTGCAGACGCAAGAAATCACCTCTGCACAGGGTTCAATGCTTTGCCACAACACTGCAACACTGGATGAGTTTACACTGAGCATGTCTCATCTCCTGATCTCGGCTGTAATCCTCGATGAAACCTCACATGATTTCTCTCCAATGTCATGGTCTTCAACACAATTGTTGGCCCTTGGACTTGTGGTAGTCTATGAAATTGCCACAGTTTATGTGGTGAGTTCGATCAACCACAGGCTTGTGCAAAAAAAGGAAGTTTAGGTGGTTCTCTACAACACTCCAAACAATGGTAGTCTTTCTTTGCCACAACACTGTAGAGGCTTCACAATCATGGAGATTTCACCTCTGCGCACCATCGACTCTCCTTAGGACACCATCAACAGTTCCTGGGAGATTCAAGAAGATGAACTGGTCAGGGGCATCACCCACCAGGAAATGGGATCTTAGATTTGATGTCAGCTTCAATGTGCGGATTCAATGTCGAAACACTCCCCCCGTTGGAAAATCTAATGTTAAACCAATGGCTCGCTGGTCAACAATTCAAATATTAAATTTGAATATGACATGAAACCGCTCAACTACTCTTCAAAAAATGTTCAAACCAATTTCTATGGGTCACTAATGGAGTTTGATCCAAGCTCTGACACCATTGTTATAGAATTTGGAGAATTCCATGACCAAAATGATGTGTTCTACATTATCTTATTAATCATGGAAGGTTACATTTATAATTGAAATAGATAGTTATGTCTCCATAACTGTAAAAAAATGGAAATACCTCATCATTACAATATACAAAAAATCCCAAAGGATTACAACAATCCAAAAATGAGAAATTTCCATTGCATGTTTTGTAATAATATTGACAACTTTCTCCATTCGTGTGTCAGTGTCTCAATTTTTTATTTGTATTTTCCATTTTTAGTTGGGTAAACCTAGTAGTATTCATAGTGGGAAAGTTTCCAAGTTAATCATTGCCTAGTTTATTTCTTCTAAACTTAGTTTTTTATTTTTAAGAAAAATAAAATATTTATTATAAAAAAAGGATTAAATCGGTGACTCATAATGTCTGTCCAATTGCTCTTTGGATACAAATGTAATATGTATTTTTATGAGTATTAAATGTAGTAAATGTAATTGTATATAATTATATATATATATATATATATATATATATATATATATATATCTATATATTATATATATATATATATATATATTATATCATTTTATTATTATTGATTAGATAGATTTTCCAATTCAAGTGGTAGAAGCTATAACACTAATTATTATATCTTCTAGAATAGTGCAACATAGCCATATCCTAAATGGTTTTGTAAAAAAATAATTACCCTTAATCAAATTTAGACATATGTTTGTGTCAAATGCAGTCTCACTGAAGCAAATGCTAAAAGAAATCCTTGATTATTTCAAATGTCATTCTTAACTGTCCCTAAATGCAACTAGAGAATGCTTATTTATAGTTAAGATTAATGTAGTGAAACAAACTCTCTAAATTTGTCAAATAAATTAATTTAAATTGTACCTAATTATATCAATTTGGCCCAAAATTGTCAGCTAATTGACATGCTAGAAAGCTAATTATGAAATTGTGTAAGGTAAAGAATAGTTGTACATTTGAGAAAATTCCCCACATAGAGAGAAGTTGTGAAGTTTGAACTTGTAATTAGACTTGTCATCGTCAATGAAATCTGATGCAGGAGCATCTAGCTGACAGGGCAAAGACACAAGTAAGGGAATATGGTTTCTGAAGAGGACAGAGGGATTAATTCATGTAGTGGGAAACATACTTGTTTTCTTTTAATTTCCTTTTCTTTTATTAAGTTATTTAGAGATACTGTAATAGGATGTAATTCGGAAATGTAATAACTAGATTAGGGTCATTGTTTTGAAACAAATAAGTTGTTATTGTAGAAAGTCATGAAAAAGAAAATGTACTGGGAAATCAAACAAAATTCAGTATGAAAACTAACTGTTGTAACTAATTGACAAACTGGACAAATTGCCAGCAGTTAAAACAGTTGTAACAATGCTATTAAAGAGTGAAACAAAGCACAAACAGGGGTTCGGAACAGAAGGAGTGATATTCAGAGAAAGAATACAAATAATCAAATTTTTTTGTGCATATATCCTCATAGTGTTCTATTTGTGCCTGAAATATTTTAACAGAGAAATTACTGTGAATGTCATAAAATCTTGGTCACAGAACAAAATTAAAGCAAAGAGACCTTCGAGTATCGAATTCATTGAATTCAGACAAGAAGAACAACGTTTGTCTGCAAGTAGTAACAACAAAGGAACCACAACGTGTAACGGGATTCATCCAACATTTCTTTACATATGAAAAGACAGATTTGCCAACACAGAGAAAAGAACAACCATAGTACAACCCAGGTATGCAAATCCTAACAGCATAACGAAAAATTTCATTTCCAGAAATTCATTTACAGTCATCAAGCTAATGTCCATTCATATTCCATATTTACAAAACAACTTGAGAACAAAACCCAGTTCGCGGATTGGGAACTGTAAACCCTCATCCACGTAAACCAAAATTCCATATATTTTCCAAACCGACGCTTACAGCATTTGACAGAGACCCTATCTAGAACAGGATTCCATACAACGGTGACTTGAAACCTACAACCAAACCAACTCATACACCGAGAGATGGAGACAAACGATTACAGACAAATAAAGCAAAGCTACCTGGAACTTTCTTGGAGTAGTCGAAGGCCCCAGCACCGAAACCCTCGGTCATTGCACCTGCAGAACAAATCACAGGATGTGCATTAGAATCCATTGAAAGGACCTGCAAAGTTTCGAAATAAATTTTAAATTCAAAACAAGAAAAGTTATGAAGGGTTCCACTTACCCAGTGAAGGAGCCGTGACCAACACAAGTGAAGGAGCCGTGACCAACTCAAGCACAGAACTTTTTTTTCCCTGCTCACAAGGAGCCAAAGTCGTTAGAGGCCGAAGGAGGAACATGTAAAGAAAAATAGCAGAGATATCAAGCTTACCAGTTGCATTGGAGTAGGAAACAACGACGAACAACACCATTGTTTTGTTGAGACCGTGCCTGAGTGAACCGTCACTGTAGAACGAGACCAGAACCACTCTCAAAAGGAAAATCGACGCACAGAGGCAGAAACCCATAAAAGAAATCGACCATCGAAAACCCTGGAAAGTCTAAACACAAACAGGGAACAAGCCTTACCTGTTTTCCATAATCCCGCAAACAAACGAGACACTTCCACCAGAGGAATCAGACAAATAATGCGGTGAGAACCGCTGCAAGCACACAAGCTCAACAGACTCAGACCAACGAAACCCCGGACCGACTAACAAAACTCCCATCGAAGCTGGAAACTACCAACTTGTATCATACAGAATCCGGGAACCAAGTTTCAACTGAATACAAAGCATCAAAGGCAGGAACCACTGTAAAAATCACCAAATCGCCAAGAGCTCACAGAAGGAGGTAACAAAACCAACACAGGACCAAATGAAATCAAAGGTGGCAGAAACCCTATACGAGGGCGGGGTTTAGAATCCCCATACAATACAGGTGTCCATCACATATACCGCCAACAAACCCTCCGTAAACAGACCATTAATTACATACAGATTGATAATCAAAATATCTCTCACCAACATCTAGCGTAAATAAATATCAACCAACAGTACAAGCTAAGTGGAAAGGGAGTGACGGCGGGACCACGTGGGCTGGCGCCATCAAGTGATATCAGAGCATATAGTAAAAAGAAGAAAAATGGAATTTCAAAGATGGGGACGTGGAAGAGGTGTGCATAGAGGAGCAGACAAGGGCTTAAGAGAAGAGTTGAGGGTCCTTACTGCTCGCTTAGAAGCAGTGGAGGCAGGAAGGGGAAGAGACCTAGAACTTGGGGATGATAGCGAAGATGAGGGAGCAACTGCCACGGAAGGATCAGAAGAAGAAGCCCTACAGCTAAGACTGTTGATATCAGTGTTGTTACCCAGCAACAAACCCAAACCTGAGATTTCTAATTATGATGGTAGTCTATCTGCAGATGTTCTGCTGGATTGGGTAAGTGAGTTAGATAAGTATTTTGAAAAGGAAGAGATCAGTGAGGACAAAAGAGTTAGATTTGTTGCAACCAAGTTAAAAGGACACGCTGCTTTATGGTGGGATAACGTCCAAGAAAATAGGAAGAGGATGAAAAAACTACCAATAAAGAAGTGGCCGAGAATGGTGGCAAAACTGAAGGGCAGGTTTTTGCCTAAAGACTATCAAGTCGAACTTTATCGACGAGTGCAGAATCTAAGGCAAAAAGGTATGACCATAAAGGAATACACAGAGGAATTTTATCGTGTAAATTTGCAGGCTGGTTATACTGATGATACTCCAGAGAAGACAATGAGATATGTTAATGGTTTGAGGATGGAAATACTGGACAAGATCAGTATTCTCTCACCAAGGAATATAGAAGAAGCCTTTCAAAGTGCTGTAAAGGCAGAAGAAAAAATTAACAGGAAATAGAACAACAGGAGAGGATGAGGAAATGGCAGAGGACGAGGACAGACCTATGGCAGAGGAAGAACTACCACTAACAGTGAGGAAGGAACTTGCTCCAAAACTTCAGGGACAACAGAGAAGGGGGATAGCACTAGAGGAGGTCAGCCATATCAGCGGGGAAGAGGAAATGGTCATAGAAGAGGGACAAATGTCCAGTGCTACAGGTGCCATAAGTGGGGGCACAGATCCTTCGAATGACCGGATGTTGAGCATACCAGCCAAAGGGGAGCATTTGTTGCACCACCTGAGGAAGCTGAAGCACAGCCCTGGGAAGTAGAAAATGTGGCAGAAATAGGGGAGGCATTAATTCTGAACAAAGTGTTGTTAAAGCCAGCAAAGGAAATGACTAAACAAAACCAACGGAAGGCACTGTTCCGAATAATTTGCAAATCACATGGGAAGTGTTGCAAACTAATCATAGACATCGGGAGTACAGATAACTTAGTTGCTACCGAGATGGTGGAAAAGCTGGGATTAAGGTGGCTTAAACATCCCACACCTTACAAGGTGTCGTGGCTACAGAAAGGCCACCAGTTATTAGTTGATGAGCAATGTGAAGTCGAATTTCGCATTGGCAAATACCAAGACAAAGTTGTTTGTGACATTATGCCAATGGACGTATGCCACATACTGCTAGGAAGACCATGGCAGTATGACTGGAAGGTGACACATGATGGGAAAACAAATTGTTATAAGTTTGTGAAATAAGGAGTCAAACATACGCTTGTGCCCATCAAGGAGGAGGATACAACAGAGTCAAGTGGAACAAAAGCATTGTTAATAGCAGGAAAACAGTTTGTTAGGCAGATTGAAGAAAATGAGGTGAATTATGTGGTGGTAAGAAGGACAAGAGCAGTGTCACTGAACACAGAAAAATCAGAATTGCTTACAGAGATACAAGAGCTGTTGGAAGAATTTAAGGATATTGTGGTTGACGATTTACCAGATAAATTGCCACCCAGAAGGAGCATTAGCCATCATATCGATTTTATACCTGGAGCAAGTCTACCGAACAAGGCAGCATACAGAATGAGCCTGAAAGACAGTGAAGAGATTCGTAAACAAGTACAAGAGTTACTGGATAAGGGACTGATCAAAGAGAGTTTGAGCACGTGTCCGGTACCAACAGTACTTGCACATAAGAAGGGAGGAGAATGGTGGATGTGTACGGATTCACGAGCCATCAACAAAATCACTATAAAGTATAGATTTCCCCTACCCAGAATGGATGACATGATGGATTGTCTTAGCAAAGCTGCCTATTTTACAAAGATTGATCTGAAGAGTGGATATCATCAGATCAGGATTAGGGAAGGAGATGAATGGAAAACAACCTTCAAAACCAATGAAGGGCTATACGAGTGGCTAGTCATGCCATTCGGCTTGAGCAACGCTCCTAGTACTTTTATGAGGTTGATGAATGAGATCTTAAAAGAATTTATTGGAAAGTTTGTGATAGTTTACCTTGATGATATTCTGATTTTTAGCATGACCAGGGGAGAACACCTTCAGCATGTTCGAAGGGTGCTAGAGAAGTTGCAGCAAAACAAACTGCCGATAAACTTAAAAAAATTTACTTTCCTACAGAAGGAACTGGTTTATTTGGGGTTTGTAGTCGCAGAAAATGAATTGAAGATGGATCCAAAAAAGATCAAAGCAATCGTCAACTGGCCATCACCCAAGAGCTTGTTTGAGGTATGTAGTTTCCACGGATTGGCAAGTTTTTATAGGAAGTTTATTAGAAATTTCAGTGAAATCTGTGCACCAATGTTGGACACCATCAAGAAGGCCAGTCAGCCTTTTTGTTGGACTAGTACAGCAGAGGACAACTTTCAACTTCTGAAATGGAAGATTACAGAGAGACCAATCTTGAGGCTACCCGACTTCAGCAAACTTTTCCAGGTCTGATGTGATGCAAGTGGGACAGCTATTGGCGCTGTGCTCAGTTAGGAAGATAGAACAGTGGCATTTTTAGTGAGAAATTAAATGAAAGCAGGCAGAAATACTCCTCGTATGACAAGGAATTTTATGTCGTGGTCCAAGCTTTAAAGCATTGGAGACACTACCTGCTGGGCAACGAGCTTGTATTGTTTTGTGATAATTTAGCATTACAATATGTAATGCAACAATACAAGTTGAACCAGAAGCACGCCAAATGGGTAGAGTACTTACAGAGTTTCACCTTCATGCTAAAGCATATTAGTGGACAAGCCAATAAAGTGGCAGATGCCTTGAGTAGAAGAGCTTTGCTCTTATAGGAGAGCAGAATACAGGTGATGGGATTCGAACATCTAAAGGATTTGTACTAGACCAACGTTGATTTCAAAGAAACCTTTGAAGCATGCCAAAGTCCCGTGTTGAGGAAAACAAGTCCATGGCTGGACTACAACTTACAGGAAGGATTATTGTTTAGAGGTGGATAGTTATGTATTCCGGACTGTTCGATGAGGGAAAATATTGTACGGGAGAAACATAGTGGTGGTCTAGCCAGTCACTTTGGCATAGATAAAACTTTGGAACAGCTTGGACACTTTTATTACTATCCCTGAATGTGTAGGGATATCCAACGATATGTGAACAGGTGTAAAGTCTGCCAACTGGCAAAGGGACATAGTCAAAATTCTAGACTTTATACACCACTACCAGTTCCAAGCAGGCCATGGGACTCAGTCAGCATTGAGTTCATCTTAGGACTGCCTAGAACACAGCGGGGGTATGACTCAGTGATGGTGGTGGTAGATAGATTTTGGAAAATGGCTCATTTTATTCCTTGTCGGAAAACTAGTGATGCCACGTATGTAGCTGAACTATTTTTCACGGAAGTTGTTAGATTACATGGTCTACCAAATTCTATCATTTCTGACAGGGATGTAAAATTCACAAGACACTTTTGGCGCACCCTGTGGAAAAAGTTGGGCACGCAACTGAACTTCAGCTCTGCATATCACCCGCAGACTGATGGGCAAACGGAGGTGGTGAACAGGAGTTTGGGAAATTTGTTGCGGAGTTTGACTAGGGAAAATTCATGGTTATGGGATCGTGCTCTCGCACAGGCAGAATTCGCTTATAACGATTCACCCAATCGTAGCACCGGACATAGCCCATTCCAAATCTTGTATGGCATGCACCCTCGGGGAATACATGAATTGCGAGATTTGGGAAAATTAGAATGAAGAAGCGCAGATGGAGAAAATTTTGCTAAAGCAATGAACGAATTACATGAACAGGTAAAACTAAAATTGCAAGACAGCGTGTAGAAGTACAAACAATAAGTATATTCAAGGTGAAGGGAAGTACAATTTAATGTCAGAGATGAGGTCCTCGTGCATTTGCGCAAGGAACGGTTTCCTAAGGGTACGTACAATAAACCAAAGTTTAAAAAAATTGGTCCCTGCAAAATCTTGAGCAAATTCTCAGCCAACGCCTATGAAATTCAGCTGCCACCTGATATAGGCATATCACCTATTTTCAATGTGGCGGACCTATTTCCATATACTTCCCAAGCGGAGGAAGATAGTGTGATATGGCCAGAATGGCACACCCAAGTTGGAGACAGTTCTTGGATGAGACATATGCCTTCGGCTCGATCCCATGAGATTGAAGGAATTCTCGGCACACAGGTAGCCAAGAAGACACGTAGGAAGGAATATCTGCGATACCTCGTCAAGTGGAGAGACCGTCTAATGGAGGACAGCTCATGGCTCGACGTGACACAGATACGGAAGGCTGGCTATTCGGTGGAGGAGCTCATGGAACGGAGCCATGAATTTCTTTTACCCCGGGAGCCTGATGCAGGAGCATCTAGCTGACAGGGAAAAGACACAAGTAAGGGAATAGGGTTTCTGAAGAGGACAGAGGGATTAATTCATGTAGTGGGAAACATACTTGTTTTCTTTTAATTTCCTTTTCTTTTATTAAGTTATTTAGAGATACTGTAATAGGATGTAATTAGGAAATGTAATAAGTAGATTAGGGTCATTGTTTTGAAACAAATAAGTTGTTATTGTAGAAAGTCATGAAAAATAAAATGTACTGGGAAATCAAACAAAATTCAGTATGAAAACTAACTGCTGTAACTAATTGACAAACTGGACAAACTGCCAGTAGTTAGAACAGTTGTAACAATGCTATTAAAGAGTGAAACAAAGCACAAATAGGGGTTCGGAACAAAAGGAGTGATACTCAGAGAAAGAATACAAATAATCAAATTTTTTTGTGCATATATCCTCATAGTGTTCTATTTGTGTCTGAAATCTTTTAATAGAGAAATTACTGTGTGAATTTCATAAAAGCTTGGTCACAGAACGAAATTAAAGAAAAGATACCTTCAAGTATCGAATTCATTGAATTCAGACAAGAAGAATAACGTTTGTCTGCAAGTAGTAACAACAGAGGAACCATAATGTGTAACGGGAGTCGTCCAACATTTCTTTACATACGAAAAGACAAAGTTGCCAACACAGAGAAAAGAACAACCATAGTACAACCCAGGTATGCAAATCCTAACAGCATAACGAAAAATTTCATTTCCAGAAATTCATTTATAGTCATGAAGCTAACGTCCATTCATATTCCATATCTAAAAACAACTTGAGAACAAAACCCAGTTCACAGATTGGGAACTGTAAACCCTCATCCACGTAAACAAAAATTCCATACATTTTCCAAACCGATGCTTACAACATTTGATAGAGACCCTATCTAGAAAAAGACTCCATACAACGGTGACTTGAAACCTACAACCAAACCAAATCATACACCGAGAGACGTAGACAAACAATTACAGACAAATAAAGCAAAGCTACAGGGAACTGTCTTGGAGTAGTCAAAGGCCCCAGCACCGAAACCCTCGGTCGTTGCACCTGTAGAACACATCACAGGATGAGCATTAGACTCCAGTAAAAGGACCTGCAAAGTTTCAAAATAAATTTTAAATTCAGAACAAGCAAAGTTACGAAGGGTTCCACTGACCCAGTGAAGGAGCCGTGACCAACTCAAGCACAGACCTTTTTTTTCCCTGCTCGCAAGGAGCCGAAGTCATTGGAGGCCGAAGGAGGAATAGGTAAAGCAAAATAACAGAGAGAGCAAGCTTACCAATTGAATTGGACCAAGAAACGACGACGAACAATGCCATTGTTTTGCTGAGACCGTGCCTGAGTGAACCATCGTTGTAGAACGAGACCAGAACCACTCTCAAAAGGAAAATCGACACACAGAGATAATGATAGTGAAGACCAGACCATAAATCGGATAGAGGATGCACAGAGGCAGAAACCCATAAAAGAAATCGACCATCGAAAACCCTGGAAAGTCTAAACACAAACAGGGAACGCGCCTTACCAGTTTTCCATAATCCTGCAAACGACCGAGACACTTCCACCAGAGGAATCAGACAAACAATGCTGTGAGAACCGCCGAAAGCACACAAGCTCAACAGACTTAGACCAACAAAACCCCGAACTGACTAACAGAACTCCCATCGAAGCTGCAAACTACCAACTTGTATCATACAGAATCCGGGAACCAAGTTTCAACTGAATACAAAGCATCGCAGGAAGGAACCACTGTAAAAATCACCAAATCGCCGAGAGCTCGCGGAAGGAGGTAACAAAACCAACACACGACCAAATGAAATCAAAGGTGGCGGAAACCCTATACGAGGGTGGGGTTTAGAATCCCCATACAATATAGGTGTCCATCGCATATACCGCCAACAAACCCTCCGTAAACAGACCATTAATTGCATACAGATTGATAATCAAAATATCTCTGACCAACATCTGGCGTAAATAAATATCAACCAACAGTACAAGCTAAGTGGAAAGGGAGCGACGACGGGACCACGTGGGCTGGCCCCATCAAAATCACTGAGTTTATTTGGATGATATTTCTCTTCTTCTTGTACTGTCTCAAACTTGGTATATCTAGAAACTCTCTACCATTTCTCCAGTATGTCAAACTTTAAGTGTCTAAGTCTCTAAATTGAGTACCCGACTCCAATATTGGTTGTAGGGAAGCTAGCTGGAGAGAAGCAGATGTCACTTACTATTAGTAGAGGGTATATTATTTAGTGATCCATTAATCCGTTTCATTATTAATAATTTAACCTTGACCTTTACTTTATCTAAGGTTTCATTTTAAAAATGAGATATGCTTATTTTTTAATTTGATAAAAAATATATTTTTAAAAATATGGTTGGTCTATAAAATGAAATTTTGATTTCTTATAGTAGCATATAGATTCTAGAAAGGTTTTATGGACAATTATTTATAGGTTATCTCTCAATTGTACCAGATACTTATCTAGGTTTAGTGGTCTCCAACTATGTAATCGTTATCTAAAATCACTCACCTCCACCACCATTTTGACTTTATTAATCCCATATACTTTCAAGAATCTACAAAGTGTAGATAATAATTTATTAAAAAAAAATAATTATTTGTAATTCATGTTCCTATTTTTAATCAATATTTTGTTTAATTAATAAAATAAATACAAACTCTTTTATCATTTGATGGAATCAAGGCAAAATTCTCTAAATGTAATATAATAGAAACTACATATCATGGAAGCATAGGTGACATAGTAACATATTTGATACTAAAATTCTTAATTCACAATAAATATAATTGATTTTTTAGTTTTTAATTTGCAATAAATAAAAGTGAAATGTAAGAAACAAATATGCAACAACTAAACCTTTGAATAACAAAACATATTAATCATTTTTCATAATACTCGTCATACATGGATCTAGGTGAAAATTTTTGGATTGCACACTTCACTAGGCTATCATAATAATTTTATAGGCAATTTTATGTCATCCATGGTTCACGTTCATTTAGTTGCTTTTAAGTCAACTACTGAAAATCATTAATATAAGGCCATAAATATTGAATTCATGTAAATTCATACATAAATTGAAATACATGTTTTTGTAATGACTTGGTTCAGGATAATAATTAAATAATATATTTTTCAAAATTTTTGCGGCAGGGATTATGGTACTATGTAGCCCTTATTTATATTTAGAAAAACTAGTTTATTTTCCTCCACCTAGCAAATAATTGCCCAAAAATACTCTGACACCAATTTTGCACCTTGGCGAAGGTTTTTTCATGCTACTATACTCATGGTAATTAAGGAAATTAGACTTTAATACCTTTTCCAAATTCTAGTTAATCCTGGAAACAATTTCCTGGATACGTCACCACTATAATATTTTTATAACATAGAGTGTTTTTTTTCACAAGTGATTTAGGTAGGTAGTTATCAAACCTATTATTTATTTATTTATTATATTAACAAGTATTCATTGCATCATTATTTTCTTTCAATAAAACAAACCATACTAACTTATTTTTATATGGATATTACATGCTTAGAGAGATTAAATCTATAGAGGTGTAAATATTTTTTCATATTGTACATTTTAGAAGAGGTTTTTATATCAATAGATTAAATCCCTCTAGGCACTTGGTAGATCTGTGATTGACATGGATCTATGCTGGTAATAACACAAATAAAATATCAATAATTTTAATATAAGAAATTTTCAATTTTTTTCCACTAACAAATATCTAAAACTAATTCTCTAAAATAGTAATTTCTCATTACAAACTCTTAATAAATATTTATATTTATTTATTAAATTTAAAACTTTTATATTATATTATTACACATTTATATAATATATAAATTTTAATTAATTAATACCCATGTGGTAAGGGTTTGTTGGTGATTGGTTGTTCTGTTTTGAAGGTAGCCGCTTCAAACCCTATGAGTGAGTTTGTAAAAAGTAACTTTAGCTTATATTTAATACTGATACCATACTAATTATTATAATTTAGCCGAGAGACTTATTCTACAACCCAATATGGGGAGGATGTGTAAGTATGTTTGTATGTTCCCTTTAAAACAAAAATAAGAAATAAAAATTATGTTCTATAAGAAATAATGTCAGCGATAATAAAAATAAATAAATAGAATTAAAACTATATTAAAAAAAAAAACCATTATAATTTGCGTGATAAATTGTCTCGATGTACATGTGATGTAAAATATTTTAATGTAGATTACATTGATATTATATATATATATAGCCCAATATGAGGAGGATGTGTAAGTATTTGTCTCAATGTACATGTGATGTAAAATATATTAATGTAAATTACATTTATATTATATATATAGCCCAATATGAGGAGGATGTGTGAGTATTTGTAAGTTTGTTCGTCCATCTATTCCCTTTAAAATAAAAATAAAAAATAAAAATTATGTTCTAAAAAAAATATGTCGGTTATAATAAAAAAAAGAAGAAGTAAAACTATATATGAGGAGGATGTGTAAGTATTTGTAAGTCTGTGCATCCATCTATTCCCTTTAAAATAATAATAATAAATAAAATTATGTTCTAAAAAATAATGTCGGTTATAATAAAAAAAAATAAAGTAAACTATATTAATAATAAAAAACCATTTTAATTTGCTGATAAAATGTCTAGATGTAAATGTGATGTAAAATATTTTAATGTAAATGGCGTTGATATTATATATATCATTGAGCTGAGAGGCTCATTCTAGAGCCCAATATGAGGAGGATGTGTAAGTCTGTCTGTATGTTCCCTTTAAAATAAAATAAAAAAATTATGTTCTAAATAAAAAATAATAATGTCAGTGTGATACAATGTTTCAGTGTACATGTGATGTAAAATATTTTAATGTAAATTAAGTTGAGATTATATATCATTTAAAACAGATTATGTATATATCATGAAAAAATAAGTTTTATGGTTAAAACATTTATTTGGTACTATATATATTCTATTTAGCATTCAAAAATACAATTTAAATAATGACAAATAAAACATTGTATTTTTCACTCTAAAGAAGTTGGCACATGAAGAAATTTGATCCCTCTGGGTTCATGTTAGATCCATACTTAAGATGGATCGATGTTGATTATATTTATGTATATAGAATATTAAAGAAGTGTAATATGGGATGTTTATTAGAAAAATTGAGAGAGAGCCAAGAGAGTGATTACACACAACACAAAAAACTCTTTAATTTTTTTATTGGTCATCATAGGTACAAATATATAAGACACAAATTACTGACTTCGACACAACTAGATCATCATTAAAACTCACACGTTGGAAACAACGAATTCTAGACTCACTCCTCATAACTCCTAATGACAACTACACATGACATGGAAGCATTACTTCCAACACCCTCCCTTAATAATTAGATGGAAAAAATATTACAACAAAAATATGATATCTCTCTAACTGGTATTCATTAGCACTCACATCCACTCTGGGATCTCGCAAACTCCACTCTTTCACCACTACATCTTCGAGCTGTCACTTGACCTCCATTTAAAATGTAACCGCCTCTTACCATCATAGATGAACTTTGCAAGATCAACAATACTGACAACTCGGCTCCTCGGGGCTTCCGCCATAAGAGTCGTGAAGTAGTGAACCATCCTATTGACCAACCACCATATGTCAGATATTTCGCTTTTGGTTATCCGTCAGTTGATAGGATGGAGGTCTGGATACTAAATGTGCTTCTAGTTTAAGAACCACCAACCCTTTTTATAACCAAAAATACTAACACACAATAATTGACATTTCAGATACCGAAGCTTCCAATTTAAAAACCATCAACACTTTTTATAACCAATAAAAAACACACAAACACCATCCCAATATCTCATAATTAATTTTTATTTTATTTTTCATTTTACACAACACCCATACCCAAACAAAAAATAATAAAATAAACAATTATACCAATCAGTCTTCAACAAACTGACAATGCCAAAGCATTTTTAAGCGTATAGGCCTTCCTATGCATCAACTTCTTCGTCAACACTTTTATCCTGCTCCGTTCGATCAGGTGAGACACTTTCAATTGTTGATCTGAACCAAAAAACGAAACAATAGAAAATCAAGAAAGAACAAAAGCTCACGAGAAAGGATTCTATGCAGAAAATCAAGAAAGCCCGCCCTTTTTCTTGTGGAAAAATCATCAATCCCATGCCTTTCCACCATGAAGAACTATCATTTCCTATTATGGAACTATAGGAACATGTTATGAACAAAGGAAACTATAGCTACTCATGTTTTACTGTTTTGCTTGTTGTCAAATGATTTTGATGGAATACAAGTTTAGTTTATTAATTAGTCTCTGCTGGTTGTAGTAAAACAGTTGACAACACAAGGAAAATGACTCTCGCTGTGAATAAGCTCGGGCTCTATCAAAGCCTCCTTTAAACACCATAGTACCACATTCGATTCCACTTCGCATTTTTCCTGCAATCAACGACATACTAGCTATAGGCACTGTGTAATAAGAACCTTTTGAAGATCCACCCTTCGATATTCAAATTTCAGCCAAAAATAGCTTTGAACAGAATTGCAGCTGATATGGATGGATCGGTTCATTCAACGTTTGCTTCAAGATATGGTCAGGAATCCTTGCCTCGATATGTCTTCCTTCCTTCCTTCCTTCACCCCCATTCTACTACTTTGCTTTTTCCAAGGATCGTTTTAATTCCACTAAAAAATAATGGGTGCATTAAGGATCTTTGCCATCTGTTTAGTCTGGTTTGAATGTGTACATTCTCAAGTTTCAAATGCCAGATAGGTCCATTCCCAAAGATGTCGTGTATCAAATCATCAATGACAAGCTGATGCTGGATGGGAACCCCAGGCTCAATCTTGCCTCTTTCGTGACTACATGGATGGAACCTGAATGTGATAAGCTCATCATGCAGGCCATCAACAAGAACTATGTTGACATGGATGAGTATCTTGTCACCACAGAATTGCAGGTAATGGCAGTTCTTGTGATAAACTTCTGCTTTTATTATTTCTAGATCTGAAATCTGCTCTCATATTTGTTTTGATCATTTAGGCCCTCAAAATTTTCTCAAAGGTTTGGGTGCTTTCCTCGTTTTTTTTTGGTTTGGAAAAGAATCGATGCATGAACATTATAGCCAATCTATTTAATGCCCCACTCAGCCATGGAGAGGAAGCTTTTGGCATGGGCACAATTGAATCTTCAGAGATGATCATGTTGGCAGGCCTTGCATTCAAACGCAAATGGCAGAATAAGCGCAAGGCAGAGAGGAAGCCATGTGACAAGCCAAACATTGTTATTGGTGAAAATGTGCAGGTAATATCAAGTTTTTCATATGAAGTAACCAATTACATCAAAACTATATCCATTAAAAGCAGTTTTTGTTGTAACTAGGAAAGAAGTGAGGTGGGTGTTAGGACTAGTAATTTGAATATCAGAACCCAGACTGAAAGGGAATTATATGTAATATGAAGGTTGTGAAGCTTGATATTGCATGTATATAAATTCCATTAGAATCATCATCCCACCTGAGTGGTAGATTATATGCAAATGTCATTCAACTAGATATATTTTGCACAAACTTGGTGACAACATTGTTCCAAATCTGCATTCTTTGCTTTTGTGTTGTAGGTTTGTTGGGAGAAATTTCCTCAATATTTTGAAGTAGAGATGAAAGAACTTAAATTGAAAGAGGGCTACTATGTGATGGATCCCGTCAAAGCTGTTGAGATGGTTGATGAGAACACTATTTGTATGGCAGCCATTTTGGGTTCTACTTATAATGGCGAGTTCGAAAATGTCAAGCTGTTGAACGATCTCCTCTTACAGAAAAACAAGGAATCAAGGTGAGCCATCAGATCTCCTTCAATTTACTTGCTCATTGAATAGGACTGACTAGGATGAAAATTATGATTGTGGTCATGACCATTGATTGCGCCCGATGGTTGCAGGTGGGACACACCCATACATGTGGACGTGGTAAGCGGTGAATTTATTGCACCATTCCTATATCCTTATTTGGAATGGGATTTTTGGCTTCCATTGGTGAATTGCACAAACATGAGCGAGCACAAGTATGGACTCGTCTATGGCAGAATTGGATGGGTTATCTGGAGAGCAAAGCACGACCTCCCAGAAGATCTTATCCTTCACATCAACTATTTGGGCATTGATCAGCCACCTTCACCCTCAACTTCTCCAGAGGTTAAATCAAATTTTCTTAGTTGATGATCACTGTATTTCATTTCAATTTATTAGGTCAATGGGATATTTGGATGTTTCCCTTGGACAAAACATATTTGAATTAAAGTCATGACCTTGTACCCTACAGGGGCTAGCCAAATAATTCCTCAATATTACCAGCTCATACGTCTGGGGTTTGAGGTTTGTTGTTGCCCATCACACTTTTATTAGATGTAATACCATTGCTGAGTTTACAGGCAATTGTTACACATTACAAGGATGATTGATTTCTAAGCATGAGGCTGTCAAAAGCCAACTTCGTATCCAAACTTACAAATAGATAAAGCTCGAAGATTTTTTAAGTTAAGGGAAGCTTTATATTATTACTAGGTATTGTTTCCGTTTACGGCCTGGGTTGCATGCATGCACACTGTTATTATAAGAGCTTGATTTTTTCTAATTTAATTTCACAGCTGTATGAGTGGTGGAAAGTAGGGAACAAAACCAAACAATAGGGAAGCACAGCGCTCCCCACTCTATTCTTGTTATTCATTACATTGCATTGCAGTCCTATTCATTGTCAGTGGATTTTGGCCGAGTCTTCATTTGCATTCCATTCCATTTCATGGCATTGTTTAGATTATTCAGTCTCACCTTATTTAATTCTTAAAATTTGTTGAAATGCTCTTCATGCTACAGAGCGAGAGGTTGTGAACGTGTTGACTTTATCCATTTTTTAAACTTAAGGTAATTTTATGCTAAAAAGAGATGTAAATTCTTATAATTATTACATTCCATGATTTTGGCAGTTCCAGGGTTTAAGCCACGCCATTTGTTGGTTTAGATCTGTTTATTTTGAGTGTTGTGGTTAATTTATGCGTAATCAATTTCAAAAGAGTGTGAGCTTATAAGAGTATTTTAGTAGCCCATATTTAAACTCGGGATCCTCTTATATTGCCTAATAATTCACTTAGACCAACATCTCTTCTAGAGAAATTCAACAATTGGAATTTAATAATCCTTTCGGCCTCTCTTTATACTTTTGGGACAATTTCTAATAAATTATGATTCATAATTAACAGTCTCACTCCTAATGGTTGTGAGCCTTGTTGAGGCGGAGGAAGTTGTGTTGGAAGATATTCCTTAGGCAGTTGGATCTGGTTGTGGAAATCCGAAAGTTGGCCATCTCTGGTTGTGGTAGCGACATTATAGACTCATTGTGTACTGGAGGTCATCAAGCTAGAGGAGATGAATTTCCAGAGAATTTAATGCAGGAAAACAATAATGCTGGAAGGGGCTACTGATTCTGATTTCTCTCCTTTGCTGGTAGCGGATTTCATGGAGGAAGAATTTCTCACCGAATCACCATTCATCGCATTTTGTCTGAGAAGAGATCGGAAAACTCAACTCGTACTCCTGTGCTCAAATTTCAATGGATATGTTGTGGAAAATAAATTCTCAACATATATTTGTTGCTCCAGAGTCTTGAACCAAGATCTAGATTCCACGCTATAGAGCTTCACGTAGTGCAAAGAGATTCACGCGGCTCAGATCTCTGAAAGGAGATCAAGACGAATGTTTAAGGGGGTAATTGTTGAGATTTTTTGTTTTAATAAAATAGGCAAAAATCTTTGTAGGTGACAACAATAGGAATTTGTTCCTAGATTAGCTCCTGTTTGTTGGGAGAGAGTTAATGCATCCTAAATTTGATGTGAGAGGATTTATGAGGCATTTAGATTCTCCTTGCTATAAAACAGGTGTCCATACAGATTGTTTTGTGTGAGAGAGTTTGTGAGGATTTGATTTATGTAATCTCCTGTTTGATTAATAAAGAATTGCCGATGCCTATGTTTGGTGGACGTAGCCCAGATTGGTTGGGTGAACCACATTAAATTCCTGTGTTGCCTGTGCATGATTTAATGGTTGTGTATATGTTTTATTGTTTGTTGTGCATCTGATCTCCAACAAGTGGTATCAGAGCAATGTTGGAGGCCTGGCGCAGTGGTGGAGATTGCTAGTCGAGTTGAATTGCATGCTGGAGGTGGAGCGCAAAGGCGTGGAGGTGCTGGTGCGTGTTGGACTACTTTCTAACCTGCGTGGAGAGTTTTTTTCTCCTGTGTATAATCGTTGTTGGTGGTATTCACTTGCATGTTAGAGGTGGAGCGCTGGTGCTTGGTGTTGCGTGGACATGGAGCATTGGAGAATTGGAGCGCTGGTGCCTGTATGTCCCTTTGTTGCATGGTGTACTGGAGCAGTTGATTGCCGAATGCGTGGAGGTGTGATTGACTGCTGTTGCTGGTGGAAACCTGCGTGGAGTCGTTTACCAAAACTGCATGGAAGCAACCTGCAACAAGTGGTACGTGCTCCTAGTATGTATTCTCTGTGCGTTTATTTGAAGTCTTGAGCAATAAGTTGAAGCAGTTCCTGTATAACCTCTCAATGGTGTGGTCATCCAATTCATTGCTGCCTGGAGTGCTGCGTATGGTTTTTTGATTGCTGCATGGGATTCCAATTCATTGCTGGTGAGAAGTATTGCTGGAAGCAGTGTAATTTTTTTTGTTTTTCATTAATTGGTGTTGTATGCTAGTGAAAACTTGGTAGCGGTGCGATGCTGCAATTTAACAATGTTGAATCAAATGTGCACGGTGTTGTTGAAATAACCACACGTTGACTTTAAGTGTATACTGGCTTGTTTCATATATCCATGCAATTTTCAGTTGGCGGCCCCCGATAGTTGTATGTGTTTCAGATCTGATTGCACATGAACGGTTTATAATTTTTCATGTCAGATAACTTTCTACCCGTGTGACCATTGTACATGGTCTCAAAACCTCTCATCCGGTATCCACAATTATGAAGTGCCTTGATGATGTTATCCACCTGAAATGTCAACGAGGATTGTAGAATAAAACACAATAACTAAGAAACAGAGGCTTACTACGGATCTGTTTGCGCTTGAATACTGCAGATTATTTGGGCCAGAAGCAGGCAAAATTTTTTTTTTTTTTGGCGCTGGTCTTTAAATATTTGTAATTTGCAAAGCAAATGCAAATTTTTTTAAAAGCAAAGGCAGAAAGGTATAGGCAGTTTGTTTTGTTAATTGCTGGTATTTAAACATTGGTTTTGGAGTTATTGTGGTTTTTTGGTTGATACAAATGGTGAAAACGCAGAGTGCCCGGTTTGAAATTGAGAAGTTTAATGGCAAAAATAATTTTGAGATCTGGAAGATGAATATGCATGATTTTCTTGTCCAACATGGCATGGCAAAAGTGTTGTTGGGCAAATCCAAATAGCCTTACAACATCACAGATAATGAGTGGGCCGAGATGGATGAAAGAGCGATAAGTGCTATTCGACTGTGTTTAGTTGATGATGTCCTGTTTAATATCGTGTCGGAGACAACAACTGCTGGTTTGTGGACGAAACCGGAGAAACTATACATGACCAAATCCTTAACCAATAAGATTCTCCTGAAGCGACAATTGTACAGTTTGCAAATGAAGGAAGGTACATTGATTGCTGATCATTTAAATGCTTTTAATACTCTTCTTGTGCAATTACAAAGTATAGAAGTAAAAATTCCATCCGAGGATAAAGCTATTACTTTATTGTGCTCGTTGCCTGAGTCATGGGATCATTTTGTTACTTCTATAAGTCTTAGTTCATAAAAAACTATTGAGTTTGATGATGTAGTTGCATCCTTATTATCGGAAGAAACAAGGAGGAGGTCGCATTCAAAAACCTCTACATCAGAAGTTATGATGGTTAGAGGTTGTTCGAAAGAAAAACGCCCCAGGAAGCCGAGCGAATCACGTTCAAAGTCGAAAGGGAAGAAGAGTAAGCTAAAGTGTTGGTTTTGTGGAAAATCAGGGCATTTAAAGAAGGACTACTGGAAGTGACAGCAGCAAACTTCAAAAGCAAATTATTCGACAGAGAAGAAGGAGGTAAATACTATAGATACAGGTTCGGCATCTGGTTCAGGTATGAGTGATGAAGTATTATCAGTTAATGTGTCAAATCATGATAACCATTGGTTGTTAGATTCTGGTGCATCAAACCACATGTGTATCCATAAAGAATGGTTTAAGACATATAAATCAATTAATGATGAAGTGGTGTACATGGGTAATGATGTAACATGTAATATTTTGGGGATTGGGAGCATACAACTACAAATGTTTGATGGGACACCTAGAATATTAACTGATGTGAGACATGTACCAAATTTAAGAAAAAAATTGATTTCATTAGGAGAACTTGATTCAAATGGATATAAAACTGTAATTAAAGGTGGAGTAATGAAAATTTACAAAGGCATTTTACTAGTTATGAAAGCTAAGAAGATAGGAAATCTATTTCAGTTAGAAGGAGGTATAGGGTCATATTTTGTGTCTACGGTGTATGAACATGACAGTAGTTCCATTCACTTATGGCATCAAATATTCGGGCATATGAGTGAAAGAGGATTGAAAATTTTGGCTGATCGCAAGTTACTTCCAAATCTGAAGTCTGGAAAATTAGATTTTTGTAAGCATTGTCTGTTTGGAAAACAAAGTAAACAAAAGTTTAAAATAGGCAAACATACTAGTAAAGGCATACTTGATTATATCCATTCAGATGTTTGGGGACCAGCCCCTACAACCTCATAGGGTGGTTCGTCTTATTTTGTATCATTTATTGATGACTTTTCTAGGAAGGTCTGGGTCTACATGTTGAAAAGAAAGTCTGATGTTTTTTCAGTTTTCAAGCATTTTAGAGCATTGGTAAAAAACAACACTGGTAGAAAAATAAAATGTTTAAGAACTGACAATGGTGGTGAGTTTACTTCCAAGGAGTTTGACAGCTATTGCAAGGATGCAGGGATCGAGAGACATAACACCACGGTTTATACTCCTCAGCAAAATGGAGTTGCTGAATGCATGAATAGGACTCTTCTAGAGAGAGCAAGGAGTATGCTGAGTAACGTCGGGTTGCAAAAGGAGTTGTGGAAGGAAGCGGTGGCAACATCTTGTTATGTGATAAACTGATCTCCATCGACGGCCATAGAATGCAAGATTCCGCAAGAGGTATGGAAAGGACACCCTTGTGACTATTCTAAACTCAGAGTGTTCGGTTGTGATGCATATGCTCTAGTGCCTAAACATCAGCAAACTAAATTAGATCCAAAGTCTAAAAGGTATATCTTTGTTGGGTATGGTGTTGGAACAAAGGGATATAGATTGTGGGATCTTACTACCCACAAAATCACCATCAACAAAGATGTAAAGTTTAATGAATCCTCTCTTGTACAGTTAGATGTAGATAGTAGATTGAAACAGGATGATGTATCTGACTTTCAGCACATTCAGTTTGATAGCATTTCTAATGATAGTCATGATGACCATAGTTCAGATACTAGTCATGAACAGGTTTCAAAAATAGAACATGAACAGGGTTCAGGTTTAGATCACGAACAGGTCTCAGATACTGATCATCAAGAAGTTCCTACAAATGGTAGTTAGCCAATAGAGGAAGCGCCAGAAACATCCTTAAGGAGGTCGACAAGAATCAAGTGGCCACCGAGAAGGTATGATGTTATGTTACTTCAGTTGCATTTACTGCTAATGACGATGAACCTTTGTGCTATCAGGAAGCAATAGAAGGTTCGAAAAGTGACAAGTGGAAAGCAGCCATGAAGGACGAAATGATGGCCTTGGGTAAGAACGACACATGGGATCTGGTTGATCTTCGGAAAGACAGGAAAATTGTGGGGTGTAAATGGGTTTTCAAGCTGAAACGGGGTGTGAATGATACGGAAGACAGGTACAAAGCATGGCTGGTTGCAAAAGGGTTTTCTCATAAAACCGGTATTGACTTTCATGAGATTTTTTCACCAGTGGTTAAAATTGTTTCAATTAGAATTGTGTTAGCATTAGTGGCTTTGCTTGATTTAGAGTTGCAGCAATTAGATGTTAAGACTGCATTTCTACATGGTGACTTAGATGAGGAAATTTATATGGAACAACCGGAAGGGTTTGTTCAGCATTGCAATGAGAAATTTGTCTGCAGGCTCAAGAAGTCATTATATGGCCTGAAGCAGTGGCCTCGGCAGTGGTATAAGAAATTTGATTCTTTCATGTTGAGTCAGAAATATGTTAGAAGTGAATATGATCATTGTGTTTATTTCAAACAGTTGAATAATGGCATATTCATTATCTTGGTATTGTATGTTGACGATATGCTTTTAGCAAGCAAAAGCATAGAAGAAATCAACAGGTTGAAGGCTCAGATGGCAAGGACATTTGATATGAAAGATCTAGGAGCAGCAAGACAGATTTTGGGCATGGAGATTTTCAGAGACAGGAGCAATGGTAAGCTATGGCTATCACAACAGAAGTATATTGAGAAAATACTTTTGAGATTTGGTATGAATAATGTGAAGCCTGTGTCAATCCCTTTAGCTTCCCATTTTAAGCTTTCTTCGAGTTTATGTCCTAATACAAATGAAGAAAAGGATTATATGTCTTGAATTCCATATGCCAATGTAGTAGGGTGTTTAATGTATGTGATCGTTTGTACTTGACCAGATATTTCACATGCAGTTGGGGTTGTCAGCAGGTATATGGAAAATCCGGGTAGACAGCACTGGTTAGCAGTGAAATGGATGCTTCCGTATTTGAGAGGCACAAGTAGTTATTGTATCACTTACAATAAGAGTAGTGAATTTGTTTGCGGATATGTTGATTCTGATTTTGCAGGTGATTTGGATAAGAGAAGGTCAACTTCAGGGTACGTATTTACTCTTGCAGGTGGAGCTATCAGCGAGATGTCAAAGCTACAGAACATTGTTGCTTTATCCACCACTGAAGCAGAATACATTGTTGCTTGTCATCCTTGCAAAGAAGTGATTTGGTTGAAAGGATTGTTTGGTGAATTTGGTAGGTTGTAGGACAGCATCAAGTTATTTTGTGACAGTCAAAGTGCAATACATTTGGCTAAGAATCTAGCCTATCATAGTAAATCAAAGCATATACCGATCAAGTACCATTTTGTAAGACAGGTTATCACTGAAAGGGGAGTCTCTCTTGAAAAGGTGCATACAAAGGAGATTTGTGCAGACATGTTCACGAAACCAGTTTTGTTAGAGAAGCTACGTTGGTGTTTGGCTTCTCTTGGCTTGCAGAAAAGATAAAATAATAAAGAACAAGGCATCCGGCTAATTGTTGTCAAGGTGGAGATTGTTGAGATTTTTTGTTTTAATAAAATAGGCAAAAATATCAGTAGGTGACAACAATAGGAATTTGTTACTAGATTAGCTCCATTTTGTTGGGAGGGAGTTAATGCATCCTAAATTTGATGTGAGAGGATTTATGAGGCAGTTAGATTCTCCTTGCTATAAAACAGGTATCCATACGGATTGTTTTGTGTGTGAGAGTTTGTGAGGATTTGATTTATGTAATCTCCTGTTTGATTAATAAAGAATTGCCGACGCCTATGTTTGGTGGACGTAGCCCAGATTGGTTGGGTGAACCATGTTAAATTCCTGTGTTGCCTGTGCATGATTTAATGGTTGTGTATATGTTTTATTGTTTGCTGTGCATCTGATCTCCAACAATAATTACTCCCAACAATAAACTCTTAATTTTTTATTAATTCCTACGATGCCCATGTCGAGATTTGATCCCCAAAGCATAGCATGTTGTCTATATATATCCGGTCTCCAGATATATTAGATATATCCAATCTCCAGAGCAGTCTCCAGAGTAGTGAGCTTACGTCGATTGCAGATTTCCCGCAATTTGACGAAATATTTCAAAATTTGCAATCAACTTAAAGATAGCCTATTTAAACAGTGTCATGGGATAATTCCACATTCACGTGATATATCGGATATATCCGATCTAGCAGTGAGCTTAAGTCGATTGCAGATTTCCCTGGATTTGACAAAATATTCCAAAATTTGCAATCGACTTAAAAATACCCTATTCAAACAATGTCGTGGGATATATTCACACTCACGTGAATTGCGATGAACCTTCACGTGCAAAGAGAAAGCAAGTCCAATTGCACACCTCGACAAGAGAAATAAATTCAGATCACACTAGAATGGATCTATTGCCCCCTGCTACTCGCTTGAACAGATACGTTACTCCAATCACTTCTCGTCTTTCCTCAATGCGGCAAGAGTAATAAACCTAGATCTCACTTGAGTGGATCTGTTGCTCGCTGCTACATGCTTGTACAGATCAACAGTTTCACGCTCTAGAATAATGTCTGCATTGTTCAAATCTTCCTTTCACGTGGACCATGAGGGAATAAAGGTGCTCTAACTTTCAATACTCTAAAAAAACGAAATAATGGCCACCATCCTCCATATGACCATGATGCCAGCAATGCCAGCAATCACAGGGCTATTTAAGAAGCCATATCTTTCACACTTGCATGCACTAACCATACACACTACAACATTACACAAAAATTACAGTCTCAACCATATTAGAAACATTGAGAAAGAGCGGAGAGAGTGATTACACACAACACAAAATGCTCCTCAATTTTTTTATTGGCCATCACAGGTACAAATATATAAGACACAACTTACTGACTTCGACACAACTAGATCACCATTACAACTCACACATTGAAAACAAAGACTTCTGCACTGTCTCCTCATAACTTCTAATGACACCTACACATGACATGAAAGCATTACTTCCAACAATTTTTATCCTTAGTACCTGCATCTTATGTAAAAAGTAATTGATAGATAAAAATAATATATTAAAATAAGAATGATTAATGTTTTTTAGGTAAGGGGGTGAAGGCATTGAATAATATATTTCCAAGATGGATTAAATTTATATATTCCTAATTAAAGTTATTAGGATGTTTTTATTTTTATAAGGTTTTTCTAGTAATATAGGTCTAGGAACATACCCCATGGCTTTGGTGTAATCAAGACAAATACGATGTTTAGTGTTGTTAAAGAGTTCAATAATCACATATTTGTTGAGGCAATTATGGTGTGTGTAAATGATATGTTCTTTATCTTTAATTTTTATGTAAAATTACTTATAAGTAAAATAAAAAATACATTTTTAGCGAAAGTTTAGTAATAACACTAACTTACATATTAATTATAAGAAAATAAATCATCAAATAAGCTTAGAAGAAATATTTAATATCTAAAGTAAGCACTTAGCTACTAACTACATGAATACTTGGGTATTTCTAAACTAGAACTGACAAACACAATATTTGCATGTTAATATCTACTTAGGAAGTTGTAATTTTTTCAAATACCAAGTACATGTGTATGAAAACTGTAATTGACAAAGTCAACTATAAAGTTGAAGGCAAATATGAAATAATTCTCTTAATTCTCTATTATATATATATATGATTTTTTTTTACCAAAATAGATCTAATACTAAAACATAAAATACAATAAAATATGCATTGTGTGAATCTTTCTTATAAAAATAATTATATATAAAAAATATACTTTATATAATTACACATTTTATATATGATAAATAAATAGATTACTATTAAAGTTAACGCTAAATAAATATGCTCGATAATTTATATTAAAATATAAATTATAAAATATATAATGTTATCACATTATAGATAATGCATAAATGTGCATAGATTTTCCAAGAGTATGTTGAGATATATGAATCTCAAATAAGAAAATTTGTTGTGGTGACGTGATACTATAGACATGACCACCTCTATATTGTAAATGTATATATGTAAGATAATAATATAGAAATGAATGTAATTTTAGGTTAGAAATGTGTGTGTGAGGGACTAATACTAGCATTTGCATCTAATGTTGCAAAGGAAATGCCGTAAGGCATAGTGTGTGGAAGAATATTGAAATGTGAATAGGCTTTTGCGGGCTTTTTTGAAAGCAAGTGTCGATGATTTCGAGTTTTAATTTGAGGAAGCCATGCCGAAAACTGCTGAAATGGAATGCAAGTAGCCATAAATATGCATTGAACCTGCTTAGAGACCTTTGTTTGTAGATGGTAAAAAATGTGGAGTTAAAGGTGAAGATAAATGAATGAATCCATGCGAACAACAACCGGGCAACCATATTTATTTGGAAAGGGCTATTTAAGAAATCATTATTCAAATGGGAAATTAAATTAATATGGAGATATATTGAAAACATGTATTATATTCATTTAAATCAATTGATTTTGTCAACAAAATATGTTAAAACTCATTGACAATGAAATGGTTGTGAGGACATAAGCTATCAAAATGGTATCGATCTTGAAACATCCCTTTTTAAGTTTGAAATGGAAAACACAAATAGTTGTGAGGACATAAACTATCAAAATGGTATTTGATGTTGAAATCCTTTTTTAAATGTGAAATGGAAAATACAAATAGTGTATTGTAACATCCTTTTTTAAGTTTGAAATGGAAAACACAAATAGTTGTGAGGACACAAACCATGAAAACGGCATTTGATCTTGAAACATCCTTTTTTAAGTTTGAAATGGAAAATACAAACAGTTAATTGTAACAAAAGAGGTTTGAGAAGGAACATAATAGTCTAAAGAACATTGTGCTTGTCATTCCATATTTGAAGTTGTATGAAAACATGGTGGAGGTAGGGAAGCCCTAAAGAAGTAGTAATGGACCTGTAAAATGTATATTTTGTTAGAATTAGTAATATGTAAATCAGCTGCGGAAATTTATTAGTAATAATTTGCAGGTGAGTTGTGTTAAAATGAATCTGGAATGAATGGAAATGAAGTTACCTTTGCTATGGGGATTTATATATTGTTAGTGAGGATGCATGGTAAATAATGGCGTATTAAACACCATTGGAGGTTAATGCGTAGATGGAGATGCAGTTTTTTTGCTTTCCAGTCTACTTGTAGTTGTGCAGGTATGTTATTTCTAAGTCCATGTGGCCTATTGCAAAAGAAAGAAAGGGTTAGAATGAGATGTATAGATAATATAAAGACATTCTAATATTTGGTTATTTACTAATATTGATTAAAGTTGGTTGCTGTTGAAAGATATGAAAAGTATGTTATGAAATAGAATGAGGTAAATAAATGGAGGAAACCTTTTGTTGATGTCAAAGCATGGGTTGGAGGAGATTATCTGGAGGCGGCATTGAACGGAGAATTTCTTCTGTGTGTTTTCTGCGAGCAATGTTTTTGTTGTCCTTCATTTTACTGTAACGATTGAAACTGAATGCGGGGTTAATCCGGAGATCTTGTAGAGAAGGTACTCTTGAAATAGCTGTGAATGTGAGACCTTGACGTTCTATTTTTCCAATGTCAATTGTTGCTTTTGGAAGTGTCATACCTTGAGATTTATGTATGGTTAAAGCCCAAGCCATCTTCAGTGGAATTTGTGCACGTCCATTTCTCTTTACTGCTGGAATAGGCAAGTGAGTGGGGTTTCTTTCATCCCAAGGAGGCCCAATGTATTTGGGAAAATCTACGACAACAAATGTTGGAATTTGTGGTGGTGCAGTTGATTCTTTGTAAAAGATGGTTACAATTTCTCCGAGGGAACCATTAACAAGTCCGGCTGAAACCCAAAGATTGGAAGTCAACATAACTTTTTCGCCATTGCATAGTAATACAATTCGCTCAAGTTTCTCATCTCCAGAGGAAATACTGGAATATGTGTTGTCATCTTCAGCAATGGATCTTGCGATAGGAGTGTTTAGAGATTTCATCATTTGCTTATTATGGACCATTGTTTGAGAATTTGCTGGAAATAGATGCATGGAATGTTGGAATGAACATATTTCTTCTTCTTATAAAAGGGAATCTGTGTGCAACATGAGTACGTTGTAGTCATCAATTGTTGGATTTGCATCTCTAATGTTCTGGAGAATGTTCCTGAAAGTAACCTATACGATGTCATCACCTTGCTAACAAAATATTTTGTCTAATGTGATGACTGTGTTGAAGGTGTTCTACAGTGCGCTTCTGTGGCTCGTCCCTGCATATAGAGGTATGTCTTTGACGGGTGGTAGCTGACCGAGATCAGCAACCAATATTATGGAACAACCACAGAAAGGAGTGTTTCTTTGGAGGGGAAAGCCTCTCGAAGACGTTCATCAATATGGCTGAGAAGCTTTGGCCCAATGAAGCTCATTTCATCGATTAGTATGTATCTTATATGCCTGAGTTCTTCTTGGAATTTTGCAAGAGCATTAGCTTCTAAGGGCATAAGATCCTTTATAGGAAGGTGCAAAGCAGAATGGATTTTCGATGCTTGTTTGTTGAAGGCAGCAACCCTTGTAGGGGCAAGGAGCATGATCGGTGAAGTTTCCGGGCTTGCAAGGCCTATGAGCATATCTTTGATGCAATTAATAAGGAGGGATTTTCCCATACCAACAGTGCCTTGTATTATCATTCTGAGAGTGGTTAAATAATCCTTCCTAGCAAAATGATTAGAAATAATATTTAGAGCTTTTCTTTGCATTGGAGATAATGTAGTAAGGGTCACCAGGATATGTTGATGTGTTTGAAGAATGCGGTGGATGGAGCGGCTATTCTCAATGAATTGCATTGCATTATTTTGTAGATCCAATGGGATAGTGGTATGATTCCAGTTATGGGTGTCATCAAAGCCACGAAGACCAAGCATGTCAAGGTCATTTACGAGAAACTCATTTGTAGGGTGTAATTGGGAAAGTAATTCCCATTCATTTATTTCCATGGTGTCTGTTGGATTGGTTTCATTTATAGTTGAGGTATCATTTGTGACAAATTCAATATCAGATAGTGTGCGGTGTTGATGTCAAGGATTGTAGAATGGACAAAATGTTTTCCGATTTGCGATGAATTCTGCAGCAGAATCTCCTATATCTTGTACGATATGGCGAAAAGGTTTTTATAGCATAAGTTCAACCCTGCAAAAGTTAGCGTAGCAAGGTTTTGTTGTGGATGGTATGGAGGAGTAACGTGGTATGACCTGAACAATTGCTTTTGTAGGCCTTTGTTTCCATTTGTTTATTTTGCAATGAGGATCATATGAATAGGATCTTTCCAATTCTATTAGTGATGTGGACTCTAGGGTAGAAGGGTGTTGCATATATGTATCTATGATGTGTGGGGATGTAGTGGAGGTGGTGTTCGTTTGTGGAAGGCGCATAAGAATTTTTTGGTTTACATTTAAAGAAACGAATGGTCGACTACATAATGTTAATGGTAATGTTTGTAGCATATGGCAGGTTTCTTGTGCTCCAATGTCATGATCAACAAGGGTTTCTGCAAGAAATTTTCGAAATGCGGATGTCGGTGGGTCAGCAATGGGTGAAGCCAGGACAATTCTACGTAGCATGTGGTGGAAGATTTTAGATTTTTTTTTTCTGCTTTGGATGCATATTTGGCGATATATTTTTGTACAGTGTGTATGGAGAGTACTGGTTGGCAGTCAACATTTGGACGCCAAATAGACAGGATGGTAGGGTTATGGCTATTGAGTCGATCATCATTACGAGCAGGGGTGTATGTTTTTTGGCCATTAGAATCAATGAATAAGGCCGATTTTGGATGTAATTCCCACGGTGCTTTATAACGACATTGGAGTGAGGATCCTTTTTTTCTTAGGCACGTGCTTTCTGAAAATTTTGTCGAACATTCGACACAATTGAAGAGCTATTCATAGTCACTAAAAGGATTGGTTCTGAATATTTGCGGTGTGGACAATAGACAAGGGTCTTCGGGATTTGTCCAAGCATTTGGTTGGTTTGAAGTTGAAGGAGCATGAGGGTTCCAAGCGGAAATATATTTGTCGAAGAAATGCCTTGTAATATCAACTGCTTCTGTGTCTTCCCAGTTGAGGTTTTCCATATCAGGTGCATTTTCTATCCAAAGGAAACCATGGATGTGCGCAGATACCCTATGTTGCCATTCATACCTATCAAGTATGCGTTTTTGTAAGATACTTTTGCAATAGGTGAGGAATGTTGTTTAGAGTTCTTCGAGAAAAAAAATGCGGTAGAATGCGTACCTATACCAGTAATCTTTTGTATTCAAGTGTTTCTCTAAGATAATCTCATGAAATGCTGTGAATCTATGGTGCATATATAGTGATGTTAAATGTGGGTTAGAGATAATGTTATCATTTCTCCACTTTTGTTGTTTTGCAATATTAGAAGGAAGACATCCGGGCGTGATTGCATGAAGATCAAGCCATTTTGTATCAGGTGCACTTAATGTGAAGAAGAATGTTGGGCAACCGAGTTGAGATATCATGTCTGTTAGTTCATTTTTAGCTTTGTGCCAAAATGACTTGGTTCCACGTAAAGAGCTATTGAATCGCATGACTTGCTCTGCGAATTGCTCATCTGGAAATTGTTCTAATCGGATGTTTAGATCTTGAATAGATAATGGAAAGTTTTCTGTGATGTTCTTTTTCACAAAAATCGATTATTTTGCTTAACTGCGATGCTGCACCATGACATTATATATGTAATAACGAAAGCGTGGGTGCTTTCTAAATCTGTTATTGTAGTAACGTATGAGATGAAGTGCATATTCATGTAACTATACTACTTTCATTCTTGGCTGAATTGGCATTGCAACTCCTGTCGGGAAAAGGGTGGGGAAAGCCATAGAGAGTAGACCTTCTGTGTTGTATTCATTGACTGGCGATAAACCAATTGTGGCCACTCAATTGTAGTATCAGATTGGTGGTTGTAAGCATGCAAATAATGGCAGATTTCTTGAATTTCTGTATTTGTATTAGGTATAATGGGTACGAACGATGATGTTTGGTTTACAGATCGGTCTGTGAAATCTTCGGTGAGCTCATGGGGTGGTTCAAGTGGAAGGTAGACAGTGGTTTCTATAGTATTGGAATGGTGAAGGGAGGAGGAGACATCGGTGGGGATTGCTGCTAGGGATGCAAGTGTGTTGGTATCAACACAAACATTCTTATAGTATGGGTCATTTGCCAATTTGTATTCTAATGCAACGAGAACGTGATGTCTACTGACAATGAAATCATAAGCCTTATGGTCATTACTATGACGTGTGACAATTAGGATGTCCAACTGTTCAACATGTCGTGGCAACATGTTTGCGATTTTTGTAATGTCTTGAGGAAAACAAATTATGTGGCCACTCTATTTATACTAGCCACCATGTGCATGTGTTACTTGCAGTATAGGGTTAACCCTAGCAATGAGCATTTCTTCTATTTGTGAAAGAGATACAAGGGTAGCTGGTTGAGGACCAGGGTCCATGTTGTTTGATAATGAGAAGCGATGACCCTTTGTTTCAGAGACACATCTAGAGCAGCAATACATGTGGTTGGAATTGCGGATATGTATTCCAGGATATGATTCAAGACAAATGGAGCATGGGCATTTAGGTGGAAGTTTATTAATATTTACATGGAAATCTTGATGTGCTTGATTAGTATAAATGTTTTTGAAAGCATGTGCGAAAGAGGGGTTAGGGAAATGAGGCATGGATGTATCTGCTTGAGAGGTTCGCTGAGAAGATAAAGAGTCTGATAATTGCAAGGGAGGATTGTTTTCAGGGTGGGCCATTTCAGACGAGGAAGGTTGGTTTTCCTTTTGTTTTTTGTGTTTTTGACATTCTCTGATGTCTTGTTTTGCTTGGTAAAGCTCATGACGCCATGCATTTATTCGTTCTTTATTTATTGCATAGTATCTTCGAGCATGTTCATTATTAGAAGAAGAAGCCATCCACAAAATTTATGGTACCTATAAGCAAGAGAGGCGAAAAGAAGAATGTTATTTGGAGACAACAACCATGTTATTGTACGAAAGCGAAAGAAGGGTAAAAAATGCAAGCGAAAGCGAAAGAGGGGAAAAAAATCTAAGTTTTGAATAGTTTTATGTGAAATTTTTTATTTGAGTAATGTTTTTGAAAGAACATATTATTATTTTTTCTATATACATGTAGGTAGTTTCATGTGTAAAGCTGATAAAAGGAAAAAAAATGTGAATTTGTCTACTCATATAATGCTAGATACAATGGAGAACGAATACTTATTTCAATGGTATATAAGAAAATTTCATAAGAAGGCATGCAACAGTATATCTTGTAAAGTTGTATTTATAAAATTGGACAATAAGAATTGCCAAAAAGCAAGGAATACATTTTGCAATATTTATCTACAATGTTGAGATGTTCTGAATTTCTCGAAGGATGTTGTTGCATTCTGTCGTTAAATGCAGCTTTTCTTCTTTTATGATAACGCATTTCAATCGTGGCACTTCTTTAAAAGTTTCTGTCTTCACCGATAGTGTGAAGATATGATCTATCCATAGAGCTCTAGAGACAATTTCCTTTATCAATTCTAGATCTGAAGATAATAAATAGAAGTCTTTGGCATTATTTCCAAGAATTGTAGTTCCTGCGTCTCCGAAAGTAACAGTTGAAGCCAATTCACCAGTGTGATCTTGTATGTCGATTTTCAATAAGTATCTGTAATGACAGTCGCTTACTTCAGCGTTGCATTTTGGACAAAACCACATCCCTGTATTTTGTGGAATAAGTTTTTTCATGCATTTTTTCCCACCAACGATGGACAGACAAGAAATTTAGTAAAAACTATCCATCCCAATTTTTGTTATTATGCCCTTTAATTGGAAAAATGTTGGTTTCTCTAAGGAATCAATACTGTAAATGTTAGCAATTGTTATTTTTTTTTGTTGGTGGCCAAAAGGAGATCTTGTTTTCAAATATGTAGAAGCTGCAATCGAACCTTCTTTTTTAAACCATGACTTTAGAGCATGGGCTTCTTCAATGTCAGGATCTACAAGAACAATGGATCTCGTTGTAGTGCCGATATTTTTTCCATTAAATTCTCCAACACGCGCAAATTTGATTGCAATGATGGGGTTATTTCCTGTAGCACATAGGGAGGATATTTCCTGTGACACAGCATTAAAATTATCTCCCCAAAAGATTGCATCTATGTTATACCCTGACATGTCTCGAAGATGTACTGTTTGTTTATTGACTTCAGAGCTGTCTTTTCTACGTATAGTGCATACACTGGAAATGTCTGTGACAACACCAAGAATATCAACAATGGAGTTGACGTTTGTTGTTCTGATATCATTAATTGATTTTATATTGAATCGCACTGTTGGATTATGTTTTTTTTCGTTGGCAACATGTTCTATGGTAGATGTTGCAGTCAACAAAATTTCCTAGTCATTGTTGAAGTGGTTGTATTGCTTATTAGCCATTTTTACATTCCCTTTAGAGACAATGTAGACATTTTCATTTTGGATTTTGTCAAAAAATAATCTGCGACATTGTTGAAACATGTAATATGTATTTCTCCACCCTTTGTATCGAACAGGTCAAAACCAAACACTTTACCGGGTCCGTATTGATTCTGAAACTGTCGAAGAGTTGTTTTCCTTCGGACGTATCCTTTTATGCAGCAATTTGAGTGGTAAGGGTTTAACGATTTGATGGGAATTTGAACTGGCAGAATGGATGGAGTTGGAGTAGTTGGAAGAGGGGAGTGTCTTTTTGATAAAGGATGTGGGTCCGATGAGGATGGAGTGTTTTCATCAGATGTGACGGGGATACTCATAGTTTTTGGATTGCCAGTCAAGGGTGCAAATGAAGTAGATATTTCAAAGTCTATTAGCTTTATAGACCTACATGACAAATGAGAGTAATAGGAATAACTATTAGAAGCGGTTGTTCTATAAATAAAAAATGTTAAATTTGAAATAAGAAATTTATAACAAACTTACGTTGATGGATCGATAGCTGAGGTAGTCCAACTTTTAACATGTATAACAGAACCCTTTTGTAGCAAGCTTGTTACTACGAGATCATTGAAATATTTTGGAAGCATGACGTGTTTCTTATGTGTTTCGTCTGAAATTGCAGTACGATATCGTGGAGTTGAATTTTGCATTGATTGTATTGGTTCAAGTTCAACAATTTGTAGGTATGGTTGATTATGAGTTGATAGATATAACATTGAGGAAATTTCATTTTCATTAAGGTTTGTTGTCATTTTCTGGTACAAAACAAAACACAAAAATGTTGTTTTCTTCACGGAAGATGTTTAAAATTCATTACATTCCTACAACATTACTTGGAAAAATATGAATTAAAGAGCAAAGGGAAAGAAGCATGTTCATTTTTTTTCTAAATGAGTGGGCCTCTAAGCTTGTAAACATAATGAAGAAAGATATCTATTACAACAACTGTTATACGATCATTTCTTTTGAAGCATAGTTCCACCAAGCAAAGAGGAAGAAGGAGAGGGAGAAACAAATGAAGTAGAAGTTTTGGGGGTAACTCTAGTATCATATGGTTGCTAATTTGATTGCCCAAGAATCATGGTGTTTTGAACGACAGAGGTCGAGAAAAGCCATACCGGCGGGCGAATTGCAAGCCCTGGAAGGGACAATGTAGCCATATGAGGTACACCAACATCTCCCTTAGAGGAAAAGGGAGTAGGATTCCCCCAAGGGGAAATCCTTTATTGGTGGACTCCATTTTCTCAACCTGAGACCAATGAAGGAGCAGTGATGTTATTCCGATTTGAATAAATTTTATGACACTTTGACACAAATTTCATTTTCAATTTTTAAGAGTCGAGAAAAAGCTAAAGATGACTCTAGTCGCCTTCGATTTGGGTAACTCTAGTATCATCTGGTTGCTAAGTTGATTGTTCAAGAATCACAATGTTTTGAATGGCAGAGGTCAAGAAAAGCCATACTGGTAGGCCAATTACAAGCCCTGGAAGGGAAAATGTAGCCATATGAGGTGCACCAACATCTCCCCTAGAGGAAAAGGGAGTAGAATTCCCCCAAGGGTAAATCCATGATTGGTGGACTCCATTTTTTCACCCTAAGACCAATGAGGGAATAGTGAGGTTATTCCGACTTAAATAAATTTTATCACGCTTTGACACAATTTTCTTTTTCAATTTAAAAGAGTCAAGAAAAAGCTAAAGATGACTCTAGTCGCCTTCGATTTTTAATGAGCCTAAAGTGACAAGTGCTCAGATGGTCCTTTTCTTTTAAGGAGTCCGAAAAGGAATGAAAGTGACTACTCTGGATATCTAGACAGGGGGATTACCAAACCAATTGCAAAACTACAGAATACCTTTTATGGTACGGTAGTCAATCTTCCCGAATGCTGTGTTCAGTGCATTGCGATCGATATGGCGGCACACATGGCTTCCTAAGGATAAAGGATATAGCCTATTGTGGTCTCCCAATATATACTCAATGGTACGTGGGAGCACAAGTTTTTATTGGCACTTGTCGTTTCAAAGAGGAGGAATCAACCAACCTATGATGAAAGTGATAGTTACCAGGCTTTACAACGCCGAAATACATCTCTAGCCTAGACGTCTAAATGGTGTGCATTAGGTTCCAAAGTGTTTTTATGTTTATTGAAATTTATTTTACAGTTGATCTTTCTTAAGAAGTTTGCCTTTAAGGTTGATCGTGTGATGTACATATACAATTCCTAAATATGCAATCTAAGATGATAAACAATCGTTTACTTTCTTTTTGCAGTGAAAATCCTAGCTACTAAGGAAAGAGAAGTGAAATTGTTTCAACATAGAGCAGAGAGCACACACTAAGTCCTAAATCAATTTTCACATGCATTCTAAATGTAAATGTACATGCATGTATTTGTTTTCCGCTTTCTTAATGTTTGGATGACAAAAAAAATGCTAAGTGGAATATAATATCAATACAGGGATATGACTATTCCAGAATTCTGACAGACATAAGAAAAGCTATTGAAGTTTGTATCTAAGATTTTCTAGAGTCCGTTCACTAGAAACAAGACAGTCACGATGGCACCACTTTTCATTAGTTTAACACAAAGGAATAAAGTTTAAATTATCAAGAAAGCATATATATAACTGAATCATTTCAATCGGGAAATAATCTTGAATCAAATTTATAAGACTCTGTAGCTGCTCAGTGGCTAATGTACAATTGATGGAAGAGGATTTTCTATCATGGTCCATGGATGAAATAGAAATGAAGAAAAAACTAGGAAAAGAGATTAAGGCTGTTACCAGAGATGAAGCAATACAGAAAACGTCCATAAATGTCCTTAAACGCCGAAATTTGAATCGCCCAGTGACGAAAAAGAGTAGGTCAAGGAAAAGTATTTATATTTAACATTGCTATGTGAGTAACCAACATAAGCTACACAGTGCTATGCAAATTAATAGTCTTTGCGGGAAAAAAACCCAATATAATCCACACAATCTAATCCTCACGAGGAAGGTTTTGCAGGGATTTAAAGGTTTTCTTATGTTATAAAATCCTAGGCTAATGTGGGTGTCCTAGCAAATAAAAATGTATACCATAATACCCACTTACTATTAAGCATCATCTCCAAAGGAACTTGAACAATATGATAAAAGATTCATCTTTTACTTCTATAATATACATAAGGTTAAATATATGAAAAACACTTTCTGCTTGCAAGCAAGTTGTTTTTTTCTCCTTTCATATTATCAGCCATTTCCATGGCTCATGTTTTTAATATGTTTAGCCTAACGCCTTATACTTGGAAGTTGGTACTGAATGTATAGTGTTGAATAACTAATTTTTTTTTCTCCATGCTGCACACTTTAGAATTAATGCATGCATTTTACTTGCTTAGTTTCTATCTGACCATTTATCATTTGTTGTAAACTATAATGCAATCATGTCACCAAGATGCTTACTTTTTGGAGGGGAATAATCAATAGACATTGTGCAAAGACCATTTCAAAAGATGATAGATTCCCCAACTATGTATATATAACTGTTATCCATTCATATTTACTTGTTATGTTTATTTTATTTGTAGCTCACTCCCATGTTTAGCAAGAGGAAACTTGTAGGAAAAGTGGTTTCCAATAGAGGCTACTTCTTTCTTCTTTCTGTAACTATCTCCATCCTTGCTGAAGAAGCCATCACTCCATTTGAATAGATTCATAGAATGGGTGGCTATAACTTCTTCCTTAAAGACCAATTTAAGCTCAAATTACTAAACAAATGTTGTCAACAGGATTTCTAGTCCATTCCACATATTATGATCTATTTATAGGTGTAAAATTATGTCCGTTGCAAGATAATTGTTAATAAGCTAAGAACCACTTTGTAGGAGATGTATTTGTTTAAGACCTGAAATGATTATTATCATATACCCTATGGCATATTTATTAAGAAAAAGATGAAGTAAAGAGACGTCATTGCAATAGTATTCCTTCCTTCAAGAACATCAACATGAAAACATGCAACTCCATTCTGTCTAATGTTTCTGGGACAATCCATAGATGTATCCTGATAGTGTTAACTTAGCATCCAACTATTGTAAAAAGGAAATAAAAACAACAACTACAAATTAGTTAATATCATATTTAGCTTGCAACTGCTTGCTATATAGTAAATTAAAATGGCTATTGTCAGATAAAGGCAGGGAGAAACAACTGCAAATTCAATAACATAATAGAGATTAAACTGCATGCAAGATGATCCGAGAATGAGTAGTAAAGAAAAAATTACCAACACTTTTTCCAAGGTGTGTAGATATCGAAATCAGCTGTGCCCTGTTCTCATAAAGGTGTTGAATAGCTTGCCTCGATCTTACAATTTCTTTTGCCAAATTTTTCCCAAGAAAATTTTGACTCATTAAAGATAAAAGCAAAGCCTGTTTCTGAGCACTAGCAACCTTGCTGATGTTCTTTAGTCACAAACATGATATCATTAAATTTAGTACAACATGATATCATTAAATTTAGAAATTGTACTAGAGAGAAATATAACAAGAATTGTTACTGGAGGTTCAGCCCAAGATACATAAAAAATGATGGAAAGTAGTACATCAGCCAACATTCAGTACAAACACACCTCACAAGATCAATACTAAATTTGTAGCATTGGATGCCATGTGGTATCAATAAAAATGAAGCCAGGCAAATGATTACTCATATAGACAATAAAATCATAATTGCAAAAATTAAAGCTATAATGTCACAGTAATAGAGAATCTAAAGATTTGAAACACAAGGATTCCTTGAACCCTTACTAAATGCCAATGAAGATGAACATGGTGATCATAAATTCACAATAGAACAAATATATGCAAAAAAAATACATTCTTTCATAAAGGCTTACAGGTACCTACATTAACAATGGGCAAGAGAAATTTTGATGCAGTAGTAGACACAAGCAGAGATGAGCATCATCTCTAATCTCTGTTGGGAAGAGGTATTCAGAAAACCACCTCTAAAACAAAGAAAGATGATAAGATCCCTATAAGGGTGGCCAAGAAAATTATTTGCAAGACCATAGGTAAATTGATGGAAGTAAGAACACAGTGTTATGACATCACTCCTCATAAAACATTTGAAGTCCTTAGATTACCTATAAATGCTTATTGGGCATCGCTTGGAAGATCTTCAATATATGCAATGAGAAGAACCAGATGTTTCAATAAGGAAGAATTCATTTTCAGAAGTAGCCACAGAAATGTAAAATCCCGCTAGATAAAAGTAATGTGATAGTGGAAAGTGAAACATATACCACAAATATAGACAGACCATCAGGACCAAAACCCAAATGGAACACACTTGTATATGATGTGGAACCCAGGCCATCAGGAATTTTTGTTTTCTGAAAAGGGTTTTCATAATTTTCATCTTTAGCTAGATTTTTTTACACTTTGTTGGAGGGTGGGCTTACCACAGTAAAGAAATTTCTAATTGGAAAATGTAAACTGTTGTTAAATTACAATGTTCTGAAGGTGAACATCTATTTGATAATATATCAGTTTGTGGAGTGACTGATAGTTTGTAACGCTGATAAGCCACTCATTTTGTACACATTGAACCTTAACAAGGCTAAGATTACAATCTTCAATACCAAAAGTAGATTTTGATAGTGAACCCTAACAAGACTAAGGTTATGATCTTCAGTACTTCTAAGAACAACCATACTTCCATCTCATATCTACAAGGGATGAAGTAGAGAATCGAGATCGCTACAACATATACCTATGTGGGGTTCCAATTCACTGGCAAGGAAGAGGCATAAAAAAGACACAAGCCTTGACCTAAGTGATAGAAACTCAACGGATAGCTTGAAAATTAAAAACATGAAACATTTAGAGGAGCACCGAGCTTTCTAGTCATGTTATGCATCATAAATTACTCGTTGTTTATTGACTTATTTTTCTTCTCAAAGGATTTCTAATAGGGGATGAGCGTTTCTTTGGGACTAATTCAGACACTCCATAGAGCTACGCATCATCTCTACATTCCTCCCTGCCATCACCATTGAAATTCAACTCATAAATATAAATTAAGCAGAAGAAAATAGTTAAAAAAATAAATTAGCATATGATGTCATGAATTATCATGTTAGAGAGATTAAATTGGAACCTGAAACTTAGGGTCTGTTTTGTGGAAAGATGAATTGTTGTAATGATCATCATACCATTTGGTCTCTTGCACTCTCTTTGTTTCATAGGATTGGTTTCCTTTAGAGAAGCAATTTTTTTAGATCATCCAAAACTGAACCACTGGTCTTTTTTCCAACTTCTAATACCTGAATATCATAACTCTTTGTTAGTATCTGTCCTCGAACAAAATTTCCAAGCAAGGTTTTCTTGGGAGTTAGGAGAATCCACCAAAAATCATGCAGAAGTGATGACATTTTAATATATTATCAAGGTCTAGAAAATACCTAATCAAGGGGAATAAGAAATTAATTGTAATTGGAGACTCCTCAATCATAATTAGGAAGATATGTGAAACCCAAGTTAATCCAGATTGTTAACAGGAGGTTAAGGGATCTCAAACAGTTTTATGTTTATAGAATAATACCAGGTTTTGAGGGCCTGCGATAGCCTGAATAATACCATAGAAAAGGAGATTGTGAAAATAAGTGTTGGAATGGTGAGTATAAATGGTGGGGGTTCCTATCAAACTCTTACCTCCCATGATATTAAGTTCTACAAACCATAGGATATGAATGCTAATGAGATTATGGAAAAATGGTGTGTCACTTTTGAGTTCATCAGATGGGCGGTAAATTTAGCCAGACCTTATCTTTCATTCCTACGTGTGTGGGGGAGGAACGAATAATTAAATGAAATGATGGCTCTGAGCAGTGAAGGTGGGATTTTCTATTTACTTATGTTTGATATCTGCAGGAACTAAAGGAGTGACAACTCAGTTTGATTTTTAGATTTAATATTACTTTCCTCAGCTCAATAGTCTAGTAAGGTCCAGTGGTTTGGACTAAACCCATCTTTCGAAGTGAACTGGGCCTCCAATATTGGATTCCACCTCAATGATATGACCTCATTTGATCCATCAATGGTATCATAGAAGTCATCGAGTACTTTCATTGGCATTGGGAATTGGTTCAACATGAAGGTTATAAAAACAATGGAGGTCATAGGCACTATCTATTACGAAATTCCAAACTTGCTTCAAGATCAGAGGAGCACATGCCATATTGAGGATATAAAAGTGGAATTTTCTCACTACAGTAGCAAGATGACAAGCCCTACTGAATTTCAGCGATACAAGAACACTAACTTATCAAAATTCGTGGCTCATCAAGACAAGAAAATAGAGAAATCAATTATAATTCAATATGATTGATGAATTAGTTTTGCGTCTTGCTAGGAGCTCACATCCTCTGACTTCTCTTCCAAAGATTCTATCGATTCTGTTAGAGTAGCAGTTAAAGATAAAGAAATAGTCCAGCAAGTGAAAAGAGATATGGCAAATGATAATGTAACCCTAGCGTTCAACTTTTAGGTAGACTATGCCCTTAGTGAGCATGTTTTCTTCTAAATCCAGGTCTTACTACACATTGTAAGGAAGTTGTTACCAACTCAGTTTATCAGGATTTACAGTATAAAGCTTTATATTTACATTGCCATAAATGTAACAACTTTTGAGATGGTAGGCATTCATTTTGAAATTTCAGGTCATTTTGAAACCCCTAATATCAGACATATAAATTTTTCTTTATATTAATTCACCTTACAGTGTGACTACAACCACTATTTAAGAGTATTAAACTGTAGAAGATAAATAAAAAATAGATGACAACACTTCATGGCATAAGGCAAATATGAACATGGCACATATCAAATGGTATGCCTGTTGAGTCTTTGAGCTGCACTCTATGTATGCGGCAACACCGACCTGTTTCCTCAACTCCTCACCCTGAAGATAAACAGAGACCTTCATATCTTTTCGTGGAGCATGTAGGGTGCATATGTAGTTTTATTAAGCATGTCCATCATCTAAATTCAAAAGTTGTGCAAGCTAAAATCCCAAACATAGGAACATCTAAGCAACTTCACCTAAACTGGAATTGCGCTTATTATTAACAACCTAACAATCTAATATCGAGAGTAAGAAAAATGAAACAAACATACCTGTGTAGTTTTATTGGTGTAGTACCCAGATTGTCAGCAAAATAACGCTTATCTTCACGAAGATCTGCATTGTGAATAAAATTCACCACTAAATTAGCCTAACAAGATAGATATATGTCTCATAAAATGCAGAGCAGGCAGCAGAGGTTGGAATGTTTTCAAAAATGCAGATCAGGCAGCAGAGGTTAGAATGTTTTCAATGTGCTTTTGTAAAATTCTTGAACTCTGAGATGTCATCAGAGAATTCACCAATTTTACAAACATCACATGTTGATGAAATTCTTTCAGTGAGAAGTAATAAGTTAATTGTTCAAGATTATCATACTATCTAATTGAGAGGGCAATAGCAAGCAAAAGGTAAACATGATATAGCTAATTGCTTTATGTTAGTTATTTTGGATGGATTTGGAAGTCCTATGAATTTACTTTGGTAATTTCTGTACATTAATATGAATGAATAATTAAATGAAATTATGGCTCTGAGTAGTGAAGGTGGGATTTTCTATTTACTTATGTTTGATATCTGCAGGCACTAAAGGAATGACAACTCAGTTTGATTTTTAGATTTAATATTACTTTCCTCAGCTCAGTAGTATGGTAAGGTCCAGTGGTTTGGATTTAACCCATCTTTCCAGGTGAACTGGGCCTCCAATATTGGATTCCACATTAGTGATATGACCTCATTTGATCCATCAATGTTATGCCTAGAAGTCACCGAGTACTTTCATTGGCATTGGGAATTGGTTCAACATGAAGTTTATAAAAACAATGGAGGTCATAGGCACTATCTATTACGAAATTCTAGACTTGCTTCAAGATCAGAGGAGCACACGCCATATTGAGGATATAAAAGTGGCATTTTCTCACTACAGTAGCAAGATGACAAGCCCTATTGAATTTCAGCGATACAAGAACACTAACTTATCAAAATTCGTGGCTCATCAAGACAAGAAAATAGAGAAAACAAGTATAATTCAATATGATTGATGAATTAGTTTTGCGTCTTGCTAGGAGCTCACATCCTCTGACTTCTCTTCCAAAGATTCTATCGATTCTGTTAGAGTAGAAGCTAAAGATAAAGAAATAGTCCAGCAAGTGAAAAGAGATATTGCAAATGATAATGTAGCCCTAGCGTTCGACTTTTAGGTAGACTATGCGCTTAGTGAGCATGTTTTCTTCTAATTCCAGGTCTTACTACACATTGTAAGGAAGTTGTTACCAACTCAGTTTATCCGGATTTATAGTATAAAGATTTATATTTACGTTTCCATAAATGTAATAATTTTTGAGATGGTAGGCATTCATTTTGAAATTTCGGGTCATTTTGAAATCCCTAATATCAGACATAGAAATTTTTCTTTATATTAATTCACCTTACAGTGTGACTACAACCACTATTTAAGACTATTAAACTAGAGAAGATAAACAGAAAATAGACGAAAACACTTCATGTCATAAAGAAAATATGAACATGGCACATATCAGATGTATACCTATTGAGTCTTTGAGTTGCACTCTATGTATGTAGCAGCACCGACCTGTTTCCTCAACTCCTCACCCTGAAGATAAACAGGGACCTTCATATCTTTTCATGGAGCATGTAGGGTGTATATGTAGTTTTATTAAGCATGTCCATCATCTAAATTGAAAAGTTGTGCAAGCTAAAATCCCAAACATGGGAACATCTAAGCAACTTCGCCTAAATTGGAATTGCCCTTATTATTAACAACCTAACAATCTAATATCGAGAGTAAGCAAAATGAAACAAGAATACCTGTGCAGTTGTTATTGTTGTAGTACCCAGATTGTCGGCCAAATAACGCTTATCTTCACGAAGATTTTCATTGTGAATAAAATTCACCACTGAATCAGCCTGACAAGTTAGATATATGTCTCATAAAATGCAGAGCAGGCAGTAGAGGTTGGAATGTTTTCAAAAATGCAGAGCAAGCAACATAGGTTAGAATGTTTTCAATCTGCTTTTGTAAAATGCTTCAACTGTGAGATGTCATCAGAGAATTCACCAACTTTACAAACATCACATGTTGATGAAATTCTTTCAGTGAGAAGTAATAAGTTAATTGTTCAAGATTATCATACTATCTAATTGAGAGGGCAATAGCAGGCAAAAGGTAAACATGATATAGCTAATTGCTTTATGTTAGTTATTATGGATGGATTTGGAAGTCCTATGAATTTACTTTGGTAACTTCTCTACATTAATATGAACGAATAATTAAATGAAATGATGGCTCTGAGCAGTGAAGGTGGGATTTTCTATTTAATTATGTTTGATATCTGCAGGCACTAAAGGAATGAGAACTCAGTTTGATTTTTAGATTTAATATTACTTTCCTCAGCTCAGTAGTCTGGTAAGGTCCAGTGGTTTGGATTTAACCCATCTTTCCAAGTGAACTGGGCCTCCAATATTGGATTCCACCTCAGTGATATGACCTCATTTGATCCATCAATGGTATGCCTAGAAGTCACCGAGTACTTTCATTGGCATTGGGAATTGGTTCAACATGAAGGTTATAAAAACAATGGAGGTCATAGGCACTATCTATTATGAAATTCTAGACTTACTTCAAGATCAGAGGAGCACACGCCATATTGAGGATATAAAAGTGGCATTTTCTCACTACAGTAGCAAGATGACAAGCCCTATTGAATTTCAGCGATACAAGAACACTAACTTATCAAAATTCGTGGCTCATCAAGACAAGAAAATAGAGAAATCAAGTATAATTCAATATGATTGATGAATTAGTTTTGCATCTTGCTAGGAGCTCACGTCCTCTGACTTATCTTCCAAAGATTCTATCGATTCTATTAGAGTAGTAGTTAAAGATAAAGAAATAGTCCATCAATACAACCAATGGATTTGTTATTGATTGAAAACTTTCTACTGAGTTTCTTCTTCTTATTATACAGTCTTGTAGATTATGCCCTCCACAAAATTACTATGATGTATGACCAATCATTAATAATTTTCCTATAGTTTTCAATGTGGAATTTATTTATCTGTGTGAAGAAAATAGCCAGCAATATATGTGGCCAAACTTACTTGATGAGATCTATGTAGTCCATTCCTATTTCAAATGCTTGACTAAATATTGCTTCCAGTATTTGACTTCTGATTTGTTTATTTCTGTTTATTTCAATATTTTCTGTTCATCTAAATACTGGCTCCTTTACCAGGTTCCTGTCGATTGTTTGGCTTTCCAGCAGTTCAATTCTGCATTTCAAGGTTTGTTTTTTCAACGTTTTTATGGAGAATACTTGCCAAAGCAGCATATTGGTTAACTCTGATACCCATTCAATGAACAAGACTACTTGCAATTGTTCCCAATTAGGGACCTAGGACAATCATATCAGTCCTAGGGATTCTAACTTGCTTCGGGAAAATTGTCTAGGTACACGTTCTGGTCTTATGTCATTCACTGCTGCTATTTGTATATTAAGAACTGGCAGGTCTATCTATGAAGTATTTTGCATAAGATCAAATAAATTCATCCATGGCTCTGTTTGATCTTAAATATAACATGAACTTAATTTCTAGATGTGGGGCTATACCTTTATGTGCTGAAAGTATTAGGCCTAAGTGTACAGTTGTCATTTCTTCTGTAGGTATGGATAGTCAATAGGCCAAAAAGAAAGACCGAGTAGATGGGTTTGATGATGGGCGTGAATTAAACATCATGGATATTTGTCACGGTTGTTCAGATGATATTTATGACACTGCAAATTTGGATGCCCTAATAGAGAAAGTACTAGAATTGCCACCTGATCTCCAGAATTTAAAAGAGAGGGACGAAGGGCCAAGGAATGGATCTGAGAAAAACATAGGTGACTATGGGATTCTGGAGCACAATATGAAGCAGTTTCATATGGGAACTCCCAATCTGAAAGAATCTTATGAGATCTCTCAAAACATGACAATTGGCGAATTGGGTCAAAGAATGAATTCACGGGAGCATACTACCAGTTTCCTGACCATGGGAGACACTGATTTAGAATCACAGATTGATTCAAAATTTATGCAAAAGGAATCTTCATAAAGTAATGATTTTTTCCAGAAAATGGTAGTTAAGATTTAAGAAAAAATACCGGATGAGATTAGAAAAGGGCAGGAGTTTCAGAGGGCAATTGAAGATTTGCAGAAAATGTTTGTCGGTTTAGAAGAGGAGAACAAGGCTCTCAAAACGGATGTGCATAGGTCTCTCAAGAATAATGATGGGGCTAAAAGGCTGATCTCTGGAATGGAAAATTATGGATGGGGTGGAGCTTCCACTCTTGAAGCCCATAAAATGAAATGTATAATATCAGAACAATAGGAACAGAGTCCTGTAGTGAGCAGACAGAATGAAAGACATAGTGAGAAAAAATGTAACAATGTGCAAGCATAATTGTTATTGGAGGAAGGCAAGAGCAGCCTTAGAACTGAAGCATCCTGTGAGCTGTAGGGGATGAAGAATTTTAGAGATGGAACCTCCGAGTTATCGATGGAAAAGGAGGATCTTAGAAATGAAAAATCTGGGTAGTCTGATTCAATGCAAGAGAAAATTACCATTTTGCAACAGGAACTGCAAGCCAAAACCGAGCTTGCTGAGATCCAACAGAAACAAATTGTGGATCTCCTATAAGCACATGCAAAATTCAGATGGTATACATGTTGAGTCTTTGAGCTGCACTCTATGTATGCAGCAGCATCGACCTGTTTCCTCAACTCCTCACCCTGATATGCAGCAACACTGCCCTGTTTCATTCAAAATGTACAAAACAGATCTGTACCGTGCATAAATTTAAACAAATTTGGGATAGAATCATAAGGCTACGCGGCACTCATGCATGGAACAAAGACACGTTTCAGTCATTGCCAGAGTCTCATCGCCAGGAGGCCTAGCATTTCATAGCCCATAGCCAGATCCTCCCTCTCTGTCTTCCAGCCGGTGGGAAAAAAAGACATTTTTCAATGAAAAAAACATATTAAACCAACGGCGGAAAACACCCTAATCGTCTAACACAGAATCAATGGCTCAGGATTGCACACGTCACATTTTAGGGATGTCTTTCTCAGAGGGAATGCCTTACGATGTAATAAAAAAATGTGATATTTGATTTGGGTAATACTTATTGTGTGGACATTTCTTAACTTTTTCGCTGTAGAACTGATTCCGGACTCCATGTGTAGTCTACGACGTGAGGGTTAGGTATGACATAATTTATTATTATACCCATAAAAAAGATATTGAGAAGTTTTGTATGTTATTATATCCATTGAAAGAGTTATTGACAAGAGCACTAAAGGTTGTCTAAGAAAAACATAAAATAATAGGAATATTGGTTGTAGAGGAAGGTAATTGGTCAAGCATTCAAATTTGAAGTTAAATTTCTATGAAAAGAAGACGGTCCAGCATATTAACAAACTGAGGTTATTCAGTTTGTTGAACACTAATAGAAGTTTTGTATTGGTACTCAATTTGTTAAACACTGTTATTCTTGTGTAAATATTTAAACCATAACTTAATACAAGTAAATAAAAAAAAATATTTACTTTACCCTAAACTAACTATTGCAACACCTACCGAATAATTACCATACCCTCGTAACCATATTGTTGCAACATGTTAGAAAGTTTTAATTGACGAGGGCGATCAACGATCTAATATAATAATGTTTGCATACAATTTAATGGGGAAACCTCGTTAAACCCCCATATGCCTTAACCCGAACTTCAGAATGGTTAATCGAAGCATCGGGAAGGCTTAGTGGAATACAAATAGGGTTCACCATGGCAAACATTTCACAACAGTTGATCCCTCCAAGGCTAATCCAACGACGTGAACCCATTTGCGAGCGTTTAGGGTTCTGGTCTTTGGTACCTGCGTCCTCAGTTTGTCTTTTGCCTCATGCACTCCACCAAGGCTACACTCTGCAACCCAGGGTCATTGAAGCTACTGTTAAGGGTCGTTCCACAAGATACTGGGTGTTTTACTGTGAGATTTGTATCGCTTGAAAGATTATTCTTCAAATTTTCTGTGGCCTAATCTTTAGCAAGGCTCACAAGCTAATCATTTCATCCACCAATTGCTCTGTTGTGCAGAGGGTTTCATTCTTAAGGTCTCTTCGGATTTTGACGGAGTTTTCTGAAATACCCACTTGTACATGTAACCTTTGCTTAGAGTCATTTTTCTCTTATTTGTTGTAAAACTCAAAATCTCTGATAGTCTGCCAATTTTTTTCTATGGCTGCATGTTACGGTTTAGGTACTTTTTTTTGGGGGTGTACAACATTTGCAGATCTAATGAGTGTGGGTGAAATATCAAAGTTTCAAAGAGCCGAAATTCTTGTCATAGGTAATTTCTACCACCCTTCCACCTTCCTTATAATCATACGCATTAAGTTAATAACTTATCCACAAGCGTTCTATTACTTCCTTAGGTTTTTTACCCTCTGCGTGGTTTTCAACTTAAAGGCAAGGTTTCACGGGGGTTTCAGATGGCAGCTTCACGGTTTTGATATCCTAAACACCAAGTGCCTTTTTGCTTGCTTGCAGTTATCCGGCATGTAGGGTTTTAGGAATGGGGTTTCTAAACCTTAGATTCCATTGAACGAATAATTTGAATATAACAATGTTTTAAGAAATTCCTTTTGCCTGACCGAAGGTTTTCATGTTTTAAAAGAAACTTTGTTCTTGTAATTTTATTAAACACTCTATTTCAGTTATTTGAGTTTCCAATGGGGTTTTTTCTGTCCATTTTCTTTGTTGTAGGGCTAAAGGGTCTTTCTATCCTGCAGGGTTTCATGGCACTCGCAACATCTAGTCTATTACGATTTAGGCTAGGTTTTCTACTTTTCTTGTTCAAACCTTCTGTGGCATAACTTATGACTTTAGAACCCTAATATTTTGGGCACGACTTCAACCCTTATTTAAAGAACAAATATGTAATACCCAAATTTTAGCTTTCCATTTCAATGTGGCATGAAATCCATTAGTGTTATTCAGTGGCATAATGTGGTTAAAACTTTCTTTATACTAGTGTCTCAGTCATGAATATTATTCGTTGCAAGTGATCTTTAATGCTACGAAACAATTATATATAACCAAAGAATGGTATAATGGTTTTTGTGTCTGAATTTAATTAATTTGTTTCACAAGTTCATAGGGGACTGGCCCTGGTAGTTGCGAAAGCGGAAACCCAACCCTAACCCCTTCACTTACCTAACATCAACTTCTATTTTTATAAATCAAGAACGTTTCTATCATTAACATAGTCATGGCGCACATCTATATTTTCCTACAAAAAATAGAAACTGCATTTCCCATTTTTAGATTCTGCCCAGGAATGCATACATTCTGCCCTTCCCTATGCAGGTCCACAGTTCATTTATGACACAGAACCTACTAAGACAAATATTGGAATTAATATCATATGTTAAGGAACCAATGAGTTTATGTAGAGTTTAAATTGTAGGGTTTACTGTTTCAATATTCTCTTTTAGATTATTTCAATATTCTCTTTTATATTTCACTGCGTTTTCTTATTATAGTACTTATAGTTTCACTTACAGTAGAAAACACAGACTTATCTTAACCAAATCTCAAATATTTATCTGTCTATATAAAATCCACGAATTCAACAAGGTGAAACCTTCTCCACCCAACTATAAGAAGGGGATTGGAGCAAGTCCAAATTTGGATATTCCTTGATTACTCCACTTCTTCTTTTTCGCAAAAATCCAAAACTGAAACCCTTTCTTCCAACTGAGATATTTTTTCTCCACGAAATAAAGGTGTAACTGTTCCTAACTTCTTGGAGATTGGAATTCGTTTGTGATCTACTTTCTTGAATTCTACATTTCCATAAAATAAAAACAATATTATTATCATTAAATATCCATATAAATGTCACTGGATTTTTTAGAGTCCTGTTTACAACCAAAATAAATAAAATAGTCTGACTACTATGTGGGAGGTGTTACATCTTCCCTTTAGGAAAAACACCGTCCTCGGTGTCTACTCTAGCCCATGAAATAGAGTGGGATAAGCTTGTCTTAGTATACTTTCATCTTCCCACGTAGCTTCCTCCAGGATAAAGCACTTCTATTGCACTTTAGCTTGGGTGATAACTTGCTTCCGCAAAGTTGTTTCTCTCCGATCGAGAATACACAAAGGTTCTACCACAAATTTCCCGTCTGGCTCGACTTGCCAAAACATCATTATCACCATTAGTTATTCATTTTAGCTGGGTTATAACATAACTCAAATTGCACATATTTCCAATTAGTAACATTCCTGGGGTCAGACACATATTTCTTTAATAGTGATACATGAAAAACTTTGTCTGCTTTTATGTGATGAGGAAAAGCAAGCTGATAAGCTATTGGTCATATCCTTCCAAAAACCTGGAAAGGGCCATAGTAAAAAGGTCCCAGTTGAACACAAGTACCCCCACTACATGGTGTTTTCTTGGGTTTTATATGGACATAAAGATATTCCTTGAAACTTCACCTTTTATCTGCATGTTTTTATTTATTTATTTACTTTTTGAGCTGCTTTCAAATTTTGTCGAACTTTCTTCACCTCCTACTCCATTTCTGCTAACGTTTTGGGTATGAGGATCATCTTATCCTCTTGTTTACGCCAGCCAATGGGACTCCTACACCTTCTTCCATACAACACTTCATAAGGGCTCATCTTTAGTGATTCATGGTATCTATTTTTATAGGAAAATTAAACCAAATGGAGGTAGTCCTCCCATTTGGTTGCTTGTTGCATCACATCCATTTGCAACATGTCTTCTAGCACTTGATTAACCCGCTCTGTTTTCCCATCTGTCTGAGGATGATAAGCAGTGCTAAATTGGATTTGATTACCTAGCTCGGTAAAAAGAGCTTTCTAGAATGCAGATGTAAATTTTAAATCTCTATCGGATATTACTACTTTTGGCATTCCTTGCAATCAAAATATTTCCCTCATAGAGATGTCTGCTATTTCCACAACTTTGTAAGTGGACTTAACAGGAATAAAATGAGCAACTTTGCTTAGCTTGTCTACCACCACCATGATGGAGTCATGTTGTTTCTGAGTTCTCGGAAGTTCGGTTATGAAGTCCAATGTAATCATGAAAAATTTTAGGGGCTAATATTTTTAAGTTAGCTAATTTTCTATTTTTTTCAAAAAATTGATTTGAAAATTTTCATTTTTTCTAGAAATAATGTGCCCAAATTTTATAGTATAATTGTTTTTTACCTTAAAAACTGCTAAACGTTTATAGAACCTCTATAAAATCATTAGAAATTTGAATATTTCTACAAAAGTATAGCCAAATATTTTATACTTTGTGTATTAGGGATTAGTAATATTCTCCAAGGTTTCCAAACTTTAAAATAAATTCCCATCCTTAAAATTTAAAATAAATTCCCATCCTTAAAATTTTCCTTAGATGTAATCATCTCGCATTTCCACTTAGGTATAGGGAGTGGTTGGAGAAGTCCATTAGGGTGTTGATGCTCATCTTTAACCTATTGGCACTCCAAACACTTTTCCAAGTATAACATAATGCCCTTCCTCATTCTAGGCCAAAAATATGTTTTCTTAATTACAGAGAACAAATTCTTATAACCTAGGTCAGCGGCATAAGCATTGTGGTTAAACTCATGTAATAACATTTGTTTGAAGCTTACCTGATTAGGAACATATGCCCTTCCTTTAAAAATCAACAATTTTCTACCATTTATTCCATACTCAGTTGTTTTCCCCAAGTCCTGCATTTGCTTAATTTTTTGCCATAAAATTTTATAGTTGTGATATTTAAGGGAAACTTCCTTCAGTTGTTCTATCACATCGAATTCTATGTTGTGATAGAAAATTTCATACCGCATTGAACCTTTCTGCTTAAAGCACCAGCCACACGATTTTCCTTACATTTAAGGTGTATTATATCAAAGTCAAATTCACTCATGAATGTTTTCCACTGAGCTTTGTGCACATTTAAATTGGGCTACTTAAAGAAATTGGTTAGACTGATATGGTCTGTCATAAGTACAAATTTCTTCCCCTACAAGAAATTCCACCATACCTTCAATACATGCACAACTGCAGTGAGTTCTAGACCAAAGCTGAATATGTTGTTCATGTTCCTTGAGCTTCCTTGACTCATAAGTGTTACAGGTCAATTTGGGCACATCAACCCCAACTTCCAAATCTGTATTATTAGGGTCCATCAATCCCTAATTCAGTTGTTTTCATTCCCTAATGAGGTCAACCTACATCATGCTTGCCTCCCAAGAGTTTTCATGACACCATTCATCCAAAAAGTGTCCCTAAAGATATCAGCACAGGTAGCCTTCTATCAGGCTACATTGCAGTGCGGGAACTGCACTGACTGGGTGCGCTGCAGCGCACTTATCTTTTGTTTCACATAAGCTGAGTGAGTTTCTACGATTTTTTTAAATGAATACATTGGATTCCTCATCCAATGGATACTTCTGTAAGTTTCCAAGCTGGTTGAGCTCGCATTTGGATGAGGAAGAGGATGAATGAACGTCAATCCATTATCCCTTCCTCCATGGAACCACTTCCAAAATTTGGTAGAGCATTCATGAAGGCCATTAATGGCTTAACCTCCTCCATTCAGCTATAAATTGACCAAGCATTCAAAGGCTGGTCTAGGTTGGAATTTCTTGAGCTAAGGAGATGTTGTTTGAATGAGATTAGTAAGTGTATTGTAATGATGTCAAATTGTTGCTTCATGAGGAAAGAAGGGATCGAAACTGGAAGGAAGACACTAAATCAAGCATGAACATTCATGGGTTGTAATATTTCCTTTTATCAATAAAGAATTCAAACCTTTTTCCGTTCATGTTCTTTTATGATGTATATCATATTTTGGATTCTATGATATGTTTGATTAACATATCTTTATTGTATGCTTTGATGGGTTTCTATCTCAGCTTGTGTGCAAATACTTTCCAAGCGAGTTAAGTACAAAAAGGAGTGGTGGAATCGGTAAAAGGATAGAGGGAGTAAGCAAAAGCTACAAGTTGGTTTCTCCTCTTACCTCTCTTATTTGTTGATTTAAGAAAATGTAGCGAATCATTTTGGCTATTGTTTCTAGACTAGCTACTAAGTCTAGAGGGTTAGGCATTTAATAAAACACTAAATTTTCCCAACACAAATTGGCGACTCCACTGGGGAACGATCCTTTCCCTTATAGTAGCTTATTTTTCTTCGTAAAGCACTTTGACATATTGTACGTCCTCTCATTTATGGAAATCAAGTCAAAATTCACTGAAAATTGAATCAAATTTAAGCATAATGTCGCCTTTAGTAATCAGCGCACTTCTATGACTGACACAATGTGCTGCAGTGTACTTCTCGCATAGATACAATGCAATTCAACGCACTGTCTCTAACTACTACCTGCAATGATCCCTTTAGGGTCAATTTTCCCATCTAGGAACTGAAAAATTTTGTCAATTTTCATTAGTTTGAATTTCTCATTGAATGTAAATGATGTCTTATCTCTTAAAATAGTTTTTCATCTCCTTAATCCAGCCCTACTTTGATTGGATTTCTTAATGTTTCTTTAATGTTTTCTTTGTCATTATCAGTCTATAGTAAAAGTTAGAATATAGTTGATCGATTGTTTTGTCAAGAAAAATGTTGTAAAATTGTCAATTTCTACAAAAAATTAAGTGTCGTAAAGTCTTCCTTTCCCTTGAAAAGAAATTGTCACCAATTATGAAAAGAGTTCTAAATATTTTGTGCATTAGTTTTTTCTTATTGCATCATTCACATTAAGATAATCTGAAAAGAAATACATGTAATTTGCATTTTAGAGTTTGAGTTCGTGAATTGTTGAAAGGAATGGTTTAGGGAATTGCATTAGTTTGTGCTCTTTTTTGCTTGTTCAAAAAGTACTTGTATGCTCTATCCCTCATAGCTAGGATTTTCATTGCTGAAATTAAATGCAAATAGTGCTTCTCATTCTAGTTGCATTCTTAGGAATTTCGAAAAACATCATGTGGTGAACCTTCAAAGACAAATTTTAAGCAAGATCAACCTAAAATTTACATCAATTAATTTAATAACACATTGGAACTTAACAAAAAACATCTAGAGGTCTAGGCTAGAGACATGTTCCGATGTCCTTAGACCTAGTGGTTGTCGTTTTCACTGAGGTTGGGTGATTCCTCCTCTCTGATTCGATAAGTGCTAGTATGGACTTATGCTCCTTGTACCGTCGAGTATATAGTGGGAGACCCTAATAGGTTGAAATCCTTTATCCTTGGGAAGCCAAGTATATTGCCTTACCGATGCAATGTACCGAACACAACATTCAAGAATATTGACTGTCGTATGTAAAGTCCTTGATCATTTCTCTTTTATTTATCACCAAGGTGTATATTGCAGTTTTGCGATTTTTCTAGTAAACCCTCTTGTCTAGAATCTATATAGCAGTCACTTTCATTCCTTTTCGACTCTTTAAAAGTAAAAGGATCATCTGAACACTTTTCTTTTCAGGGTGATTAAACATTGAAGGCAACTAGAGTCATCTTTTGTTTTTTCTCGACTCTTTAAAAATGTAAAAGCGAAGTTGTGTTCTAGTGTCATAAAAAATTAATTGACCATGGATAACATCCTCCTCGCTCACTCCTTAGTTGATATTAGGTTGAAACATATGGTGACAAATCCAGAGTCCACTGATTAAGGAGCTCCTTTTGATGGGAATCCTAGTCCTTTTCCTCCTTTTGGAAATATTGGTGCTCCATATATGGCTACATTGTCTCTATTGGGATTTACCACTGGCTTGCCAGTATGGTTTCTTTCAACCTCCTTGTTTCAAAATTTCATGATTTCTCTACAATAGAGTACGCCTCCAACTAGACAAAGTCAACCTCTAGTTTATCCTAAAGTTGACACTTTGCCTTCTTCCTCAGTTGTTTCTTCCTCCCCTTCTTCCTCTTCGCCTGGTGAAAGTATTGGTACTAGTAACCAGGTGGCTAATAAGAAGAAGAAAGGGAAGAAGAAGAAGAAGAAGCAAGTTCAACAGAGAGGAAACGAGGAAACCATTGCTTTGAATGCAACATCAAATGAGAAACCATCCATCAGGCCTCACAAAGTTAGATATCCATGCAAACTTTGTGCAGGAGACCATCTTCTTCGAAAGTATCTTGATATTCCTCAGATCCTAGAAGAATGGTCTTCTCATTCACATCATCCTGTGTCATCAACTTCTCGAGATCATGTTGGTGACACACTATTAACTAGTGATAGTAAAGTTCATGGAGAGAAGGGAAAAGTTAAGTTTCCTTGTTGGTTATGTGAAGGGAATCACCCCATTAACCTTTTTCCCTATCTGGATGAAGCAAAAAGAGTGTTGGATAACCGTCCTACTTTACCGCAACAACTTCCATCATGTTACAAGGAAACTGTCCCTTAATCCTTCACTAGTTGATGAATTGACTGACTCAAATCAATCGTCGGTCAAACCCACTCTCTATGAAAGTGAATCCTTTGAGTCTATACCAGACCTAAATCAATAGGTCGAGGTAACGGTTGACCCAAATTCACCTTCAGTAGATCGTACCCTTCCCGAAGAGAGTGAATATGATACCACTCAAGTTCTTTTTGTTTCTCCAGATTCTAATGAGCTTGGGGGAAATCCTTCTATTCCATCAAGACAAGAGGAAAATCCTCCAGTTCTCTTAACTCAAGGGGTTAATCTTCCTATTTATATGGTACCCCCTCCAAGTAGTCTAGTCACTTCCTTTGATTGGAATCGACTGGCAGGATTTTGTCTTCCTTCTTATGTGCCTTTCCAGATCATAGTACAAGTTTGTAATATGATTGTATCTGGCACTATTATAGATGAAGGTGCATCTGTGAGTATCCTTTCCTCAACTGCTTGGAAAGCACTTGATTTGCCACCACTTGTGCCTGTTACATAGAATCTGTTGGGTTTTAATAGAGGAACCAATCAACCATTAGGGATCCTCCCTCAGTTACCTATTACTTTGGGAGGAAAAACCATTTATTTGAACATGATGGTAGTCCCAGGACCATTAGATTACAATTTACTTCTTGGGCACAACTATGTTTATGACATGGGAGCTATTGTTTCAACACTCTTTCGAGTGATTTGTTTCCTGCATGAAGGCATAATTGTCACTGTTGACCAACTTTCATTTCCCGGTCCAACTATAGCTCCTAGTCAACCATCTTCCCTAATTGTTCCTTTTGTACTAATGGTATCATCCCCGCCATGGGTTAATTATGTGGCAATCTATTTCATACCTACATCAACTGACGATCATTTCAATGATGTTGTACATCATGTACTGGGGGCACTGGAACTAGATATTTCCTTTATGACCTCTTATGAGTTGTGATACAAAGAATATGAGGATGGTTCTTTTACTGTGTCCACCTCGCTAAAAAATGAAACAAGTCCTATGAGGATAGCTCATTGGCTTGTGTCAACCTCGTTAAAAAATGAAACCAAGGAAATTAGGATAGTTCTTTTACTGTGTCAACCTCGTTAAAAGAATGAAACAGTTCCCATGAGGAAAGTTCCTAGTTTTGTGTCAACCTCGTTAAAAAATGAAACAAGGGACTATGAGGACAATTCCTAATTTTTTGTCAACCTCGTTAAAAAATGAGACTAACGGTATGAGAAGAGTTCCTTGTCTTGTGTCAAGCTCATTTAAAAATGAAATAAGGTCCCTTAGAGCAAAGTTCCAAGTTGAGACTTTGATTAGATCTCATAAAATCCCAGTTGAGTCTTTCACTTGATCTTGTAAAAGAACCTTCATTCCATCCATCTGATGTCCATAAGTAGTCTACTTAGGTGAATGCAATGAAGCTTAGGGGGCATGCACCTAATGAAAGTTAAATTTCCCTATAGGTTATGTGAAGGGAATCACCCCATTCACCTTTGTCCCTATTTGGACGAAGCCAAAAGGTGTTGGATAATTGTCCTGCTTCACCGCAACGACTTCCATCTAGCTACAGGAGACTCTCCCTTTCATCATGCTGGGGCCATGTAAACCAAACTCAAGCATAGCTCTTAGTTTTAAGCTTGTATACAAATGAAACTGAATCCAAGCATAGTTTTTCATTTCAAGCTTCTGTAAACATGAAATTGAATCCAAGCATAGTTCCCTATGGTTCAAGCTTGTGTAAAAATGAACGCATTTCCATTTTAACCCTTATGATTGTCATTCTATCAGCCTTTTCTATTAGATGAGCCATGGTTTTCTTATTCCATCACCACCATCTATTTGGCTGATCATATGCTTTCGCTTGTTTGTTTTACCCTTTTTTGAGGAAAAGTTGCAATGAGTGGTCTTAGTAACCAACCTCTTCACATAAATCAACATGTTTTGAGAAGTTGCCACATCACGGAACTAGTTGCTACCCTAGACACCACTCGTTCCTCAAAATGGAGTCCTCTTTAAACTCTTTTCAGACTCTAAATATGAAAAGATTGTCGAGCACTTGTCTATTCCAGCTCATTAAAGGATTGGAAATGATATCTATCTTGTATTATTTTACACTTTTTCGGACTTGAGATATTATTTTACGAAAAGGAACTTGTGGAGTTTCCTTTTCATCCCTTTTAAAACTCTCTAAACATGAAAAGGACCGAGTTATATTTGTCATTAAACTCGTTAAAAACATCAAATAGCAATAAAATTGTCCATTTAGACAAGAACTGAGTTTCACCTTCGCTAGACTCGTTAAATCATCAAATAGCGATGGATTCGCCTGAAGGGTGGAATTATACAACAAGCATATGTTATCCTCCTCAATCTTGATAAAAAATAAAGAGATACTAGTTAGAAATGACTAGGGAAAAAGAGAAAAAGCTGAGAACACTTTATGGTAGCAGGTAGCTCTTGAACATGACACTTTCACCTCATCACCATGACTATGTGGGTTGGGTCATTCAGCTTGATGGTTATCACACCATTGGTCTATCATACCATCCATCACTTTTTTTTGGGTCAATGCTACCAATTCACTTCAGTGTCACCAATATGTTCAAGAGAGGTTATTCGATTCAAAACCTCATCTTTTATAATATAGTAAACCTTCATTTTCATGTTCTCCATTCGTGAACCTTGTGTTGTCAGTCGATATTAAATCTCCAAAATCATTTACCTCATTTGGTGTTGTTGATGTGGGATACATCAAGGCCCTCCTACGACAAGTCACTTCTTGTCGACATCAGCACATCATCCAATAAGTTGACTTAGAAACACCCCTTCAGTACCTTGAGGCTTGCATACATCAGTGGCAGGTTTCTCGCTTCTGGCAATAGGTTGACATCACTGGCCTTCGAACGAAAGACTTTGTATGGTATTCGACATTAAATCATTTATTCACACTTGACGAAATGCACTGCATTACCTTGAGGGTCATTAACATTATCGGTGATTCCTCTCGCGTCTGTTAACGACTTACACCATTCGTTGGTAATCAGACAATGTGTCTCCATATTTGAGTTTAGATCATCTATTCACATGGTTAGACTTGTAGATTGAGTGAATATTGAACGAGATTGAAGACCTTGGATTTGGTTTCATCCATCTGGGTTGCGATATGTTTTTAGGAGTATTATATCAAATATACAAATGGCTTTACATTCATGGTCATCCAATGATGGGTCTATATCTATAGATGACTATATTCTTACATATAATGAAAGATTATAAGCTGAGCGTGGGTATGCCTTCCCTCATCTAGTTTATGAGGAAAAATCAAATTATCATGATATTTGTATTGTAACTGATCCATGTCACCTTCCACTTCGAAACCTTCTCTCCAAATGGTAAAGAATCTCATTGGACATGTTTATTTTTGACTTCATGCTTTAGGGGGAAACTATTACAGGTCAATTTGGGCACATCAACCCTAACTTCTAGATCTGTATTATTAGGGTTCATCAATCCATAATTCAGTTGTTTTCATTCCCTAATGAGGTCAACCTACATCATGCTTGTGTCCCAAGACTTTCCATGACACCATTCATCCAAAAAGTGTCCCTAAAGAGATCAGTGCAGGTAGCCTTTTATCAAGCTACATTGCAATGAAAGAACTGCACTGACTGGGTGCACTGTAGCACACTTAGCTTTTGTTTCACCTGCACTGAGCGAGTTTCAATGAATTTTTTAAATGAATCCATTAGATTCATCATCCAATGGATACTTCTAGAAGTTTCCAGTTTTGTTGAGCTTGCATTTGGATGAGGAAGACGATGAATGAACCTCAATCCATTATCCCTTCTCCATGGAACCACTTCCCAAATTTGGCAGAGCATTCATGAAGGCCATTAATGGCTTAACCTCCTCCATTAAACTATAAATTGACCAAGCATTGAAAGGTTGGTCTAGGTTGGAATTTCTTGAGCTAAGGAGATGTTGTTTGAATGATATTAGTAAGAGTATTGTAATGATGTCGAATTATTGCTTCATGAGGAGAGAAGGGATTGAAACTGGAAGGAATACACTGAATCAAGCATGAACATTCATGGAATGTAATCTTTCCTTTTATTAATAAAGAATTCAAAGCTTTTTCCATTCATGTTCTTGTATGATGTATATCGTATTCTGGATTCTATGATATGTTTGATTAATAGATATTTATTGTATGCTTTGATGGGTTTCTATCTCAGCTTATGTGCAGGTACTTTCCAACTGAGTTAAGTACAGAAAGGAGCGGTGGAATCGGTCAAAGGAGAGTGGGAGAAAACAAAAGCTACAGGTCGGTTTCTCCTCTTACCTCTCTTATCTATTGATTAAAGAAAATGTAGTAAATTACTTTGGTTGTTGTTTCTAGACTAGCTACTAAGTCTAGAGGGTTAGGCATTTAATAAACCACTAAATTTTCCCAAAACAATAAGCCACCACTTTACCGTCCTGCATCAGAACTCCTCCAACTCCTTGTTAGCAAGAATTCGTACACACAGTAAAATCCTTTTCTGGATCAACTACTTTCAAGATAGAGACATATGTTAAAAGATGTTTCAAAATTGAGTTGACATTCCACTGTCCATTTAAAATCTCTACCCTTTTTCTGTAGGGATGTCATAGGGTACGCAATTCTAGAAAACCCCTCAATAAATCTATGATAATAATCCACTAAGCCCATAAATGACCGAATGTCTGCTATGTTTTAGGAATAGGCCAATCTAAAATCGTTTTAATCTTTTCAGGGTAAACAACAATTCTTTTAGAAGATATCACATGTCCCATATATTGTATCTGCTCCTTAAAGAAATCACATTCGTTGGAGTTGGTGTAGAGTTGATTTTCTCTTAAAGTTTGGAGAACAATACTCAAATGTTCCTCATGTTTTGCTACATTCTTTGAGTAAATCAGAATATCATCAATAAAAATTATAATAAACTTGTCCAAGTAGGGATGAAAAATCCTGTTCATTAAACTCATAAAAGTAGAAATAAATCTATTAGATTAATCACATTGTTAGGATTTGGTCGACGTTTCGAACCAACTAACGTGGTTCATCCTGAGGATGAACCACGCTAGTTGGTTCGAAACGTCGACCAAATCCTAACTTTGTGATTAATCCGAAAGACTTATTTCTACATTATGGATCACAAAAATATTAGATCTAACACCCATAAAAGTTGTCAGGGTGTTATTCAACCCAAACAGTAGCACAATAAACTCATACTAACCATAATGTGTTCTAAACATTTTTTTATATATATACTCGTATTTGATGCGAATTTGATGGTACCCCGATCGTAGATCGATCTTAGAGAATACAATGGCGCCTTTGACCCGGTCAAACAAGTCATCTATTTGAGGTAGATGATATTTAGTTTTGATAGTTAACTTGTTTAATTGTCTATAGTCAATAAAAAATCTCAACATCTCGTCCTTCTTCTTAACAAACAACACGAGCGCTCCTCAAGGTGACGCGCTTGGTCAGATGTACCCTTTATCCAGTAATTCATGTAGTTGAATTTTGAGTTCATTCAACTCAGGGATACTCATGTGGTAAGTTGTCTTTGACGCCGGGGTAGCCCCAAGAACAAGCTCTATGGTGAAGTCAATACTTATTTTTGTTGGTAATCGAGGTATGTCTTCGGGAAATACATCACTAAACTATTGAACCACAAGTATATCTCCCAAAGTTGATAATTTATCCTTCAAGTTAGCATATCCAACCTAAACTGCATATACTTAACAATCCTTCCAGACACATTTCTTCAATTGGTTAACGATGATTGACCATAATTTAATATTTCTTTTAATACCCTATATTTCTTGCATATTTCCTTCCTCTGTGAGGAAAATGATGGATTTATATTTACAATTTAATAAGGACCAATGTACTTCCATCCAATCCATTCTGATTAATACATCATAAGAACCCAAAGGTAATATATTTAAATTCACTTTGGCTGATTGTCTTGCAATTTCCATAGGGTGGTTTTCTACCTTGGTTGTCACTCTACGTTTTGCCCTTGTGGCTAATTTCACTAGCCATGAGGTTTTAAATTTCATACTCCATAATTGACATTTTTCGACTATTTTTGGACTAACATAACTAAGACCAGATCTGGGATCAATCAAAATAGACACAATCTAGTTAGCTATCTTACCTTCAAACTCCACCATAGCGGGTTTATTTTCTACCTAATGATCCTCCAAGGCAGTGTTGATCTTGGGAATGTTTTTGGCCACATCTCCAATCATAGAAGCCTCCTGAACACTTGTTGTAATTCCATTTCTGGCGTGATGAGGACAATTCTTCTAATAGTGGTGTTCCCTACACCCCCAACACTGTAGTGGTGGTTTTGGCCGTTGTCCAAGTTCTACCTTATTATGAGTTTCTGTTGTTTTTGCTTCATCTAGGTTCTGGATTCATAGGGAATACTTTCTAAAGGTTCTTCCCCCTAATTTCCTGGGTACAGAATTTATTCCACCTTATCTGTTACCCTTAAAGTTGTTGGGAAATCCTTTCTGTCTTCTTTTTCTTGACCAATTCTTATTACCTTCACCTTTTTGTCGCATCTGCTGGTAACAAATATTGGCCTTTCGAATAGTTTCATCCATTGTTTTGGGATTATTGAACTCTATTCATTCCTTCATATGAGTAGGTAAACTACTTAGGAAGTGTTGCACCTTCGCCTTTCTTCTCGTATATATGGAATGTAGTGTAGTAAGGAAGTAAACTTGGCTATAAACTCATCCATAGACTATTGTCCCAACTGCAAGTCATGGAATTCTTTCACTTTCTCATCATAGAACATTTCTATCAAGTATTTATCTTTGAAATATTTATGAAAGTTATCCCAAGTAACCCCATACCCGTCTACGTTTCAAACTATTTTTATCTCTTCCCACCAAAGGATGGGTTTACGTCACAATTGGTACACAGCCAATCATGCTCTTAAATGATCATCATATTCATGTATTTGAAAGTAATGGTTCATATTAATTAACCAAGCTTCTTCTGCCTCTTCCACTTCATCGTCAAACAATGGTGGTTTTATTTTGTTAAATTCTCCCTGTAACTCAATTCTCGGCTTTTTCGGCCCTCCACCCGCAGTATTTCCACATTTTTCCTCATTATTATTCATCCAGGTTTCCTCTATTTCTGAAGGACCTCTATGTTGATGTCTAGTATACTCTTTGTGTCTGTTGTCTAGACTAGGATTTGGATCCCTCATATTTTGCCGATCCGAGAGACTTTTCAGGATTCTCTCTTGCTCCAACCTCAGTCTCTCGTTGTCAGAGCACAAGTTCATCATTTATGTTCGTATCTATTGAATTGTCTCAAATAATACAACATTTTCATTCATCCTATTTTCTCCCAACTGAACCCACATTTTTGGGTTAGGTGGAGTGGTCCCTCGTCCCCTTCTCATATTGTTTTTTTTTTCTCGTCTCTATGCATTTAAACATTTGGTTATTGACATATTTCTTTCCCAAGGCCATAGAGCTAGAACCTGTGGCTCTGATATGACATGTAACATGTAAATATTTAAACCATAAATTAATACAAGTAATTAAAAAAAAATATTTACTTTACTCTAAACTAACTATTGCAACCCCTACCACATAATACCATACCCTCATAACCATATTGTTGCGACATATTAGAACATTTTAATTGGCGAGGGTGATCAATGGTGTAATATAATAATGTTTGCATACATTTTAATGTGGAAACCTCTTTAAACCGCCATGCGCCTTAATCTGAACTTCAAAATGGTTAATGAAAGTGTCGAAAGGGCTTGGTGGAATACAACTGGGGTTCACCACATTGGACAACTAGGCATCTCACAATCATTGATCCCTCCAAGGCTATTCCAATGACGTGAACCCATTTGCGAGTGGTTAGGGTTTTGGTCGCTGTTACCCTCACCCTTATTTTGTCATTTGCCTCATGTACTCTATCGAGGATGCGCTCTGAAACCCAACACCATTGAAGCTATTGTTGAGGGTCGTTCCACAAGATACCAGGTGTTTTACTACTAGTTTTGAATCGCTCACAAGATTATTATTCATTTCTATGGCCTAATCTTCAGAAAGGCTCATGGGTTAATTAGTTCATCCACTAGTTTCTTTGTTCTATAGAGGGTTTTATTCTTAAGGTCTCTTCGGATTCTAACAAAGTTTTATGAAATACCCACTTGTATAGGTAACCTTTGCTTAGAGTCATTTTGATCTTATTTGTTTTAAAACTCAGAATCTATGATAGTCTGCTTATATTTCTATATGGTTGCATTTTACAGTTTAGGTACATTTTTCCCTTGGAGTGTAAATCATTTGCGGATCTAATGAGTGTAGGTGAAATCTCAGAGTTTCAGAGAGCCGAAATTCCTATCACAGGTAATTTATGTCACCCTTTCGCCTTCCTTATAATCATACGCATTGAGTTAATAACTTATCTACAATTATTCTATTACTTCCTTAGGGTTTTTATCCTCTGTGTGGTTTTCAACTTAAAGGTAAGCTTTCATAGGGGTTTCAGATGACAGCTTCACAGTTTCGATATCCTAAGCACCAGGTGCTTTTCTACTTGTTTTTGGCTAGTCAGCATGTATGACTTTAGAAATGGGGTTTCTAAACCTAAGATTTCATTGAATAAATAATTTGAATATAACAATGTTTCAAGCAATTCCTTTAGTCCGACCGAAGGTTTTCATGTTTTAAAAGAAACTGTGTTCTTGTAATTTTATTAAACACTCTATTTTAGTTATTTGAGTTTCCATTGGGGTTTTTTCTATCCATTTTCTCTGTTGCAGGTCTAAAGGGTCTTTCTATCCTACATGGTTTAACATCTTGTCTACTACGATTTGGTCTAGGGATTGCTACTTTTTTTTTTCCAATCCCTCCTTGGCATAACTTATGACATTAGAGCCCTAAGGTTATGGGCACAACTTCATCCCTTCTTTAAAGAAAAAACATATAATACCCAAAATTTACATTTCTTTTTAAATGTGGCATGAAATCCATTAGTGTTATTCAATGGCGTAATGTGGTTACAAATTTCTTTATAATGTGGTTACAATTTTTTTCCACATTACACCATTGAATAACACTAATGGATCGCAGCCACATTAACATATAAAGTAAATTTAGGTATATTATTATATATATATATATATATATATATATATTTTTTTGTTTTTTTTTGTGCTTGAATATCTGTTTCTTTGTTTAACCAAAAAAATGGTATAATGGTTTTGTGTTGAATTCAATTCATTGTTTTAACAAGTTCGTAGGGGACTGGGCAAAAGCGGGAGCCCGACCCTAACCCATTCGATTACCTAACATCAACTTCTATTTTTATAAATCAAGAATATTTCCAGCATTAATGTAGTCATGGCGCACATCTATATTTTCCTATAAAAAACAAAAACTACATTTCCCGTTTTTTAGTTTCTGCCAAGGAATGCATACATTGTCCCCTTCCCTATTTAGGTCCATAGTTCATTTGCAACACAAAACCTACTAAAACAAATATTGGAATTAATCTCATATATTAAGGAATCAATGAGTTTATGTAGAGTTTGAAGTAAAACTGTAGGGTTTATTGTTTCAATATTCTCTTTTAGATTTCATTTTGTTTTCCTATTACAATACTTACAGTTTCACTTATAGTAGAAAGCACAAACTTATCACATGTTCAGACTACCCAGTTCAGTAGAACATATATACTTGAATCTATAAGGAATTCAGACTTAAGCAAATCTCAAATACTTATCTATCTATAGCAAATCCACGAACTCAACACGGTGAGACCTTCTACACCCAACCATAAGAAGGGCAATGATGTCCTCTTCTACCCTTGAGCTTCCACTCTAGACAACAGACAACAATTCTATTTATTTTGGAATTAGGCAACAAACCTCAACAATTTTGTTTATTCTGGAATCAGGCAACAGACCTCAAGACTACAGTCCAGTCTTCTAGCCTCTTGTTCCTTCTCCTAATGAGGTTATCCACTAGAGCAAGTCCAACTCTAGATATTCCTTGATTACTCCACTTTTGGTTTTTCCCAAAAATCCAAAAGTGAAACCCTTTCTTCCCACTGAGATCTCTTTTTCTCCAAAAAATAAAGGTGTAACTGTATTTTTTCGCTGTTCTTAACTGTATTTTTTAGCTGTTCTTAACTGTATTTTTTAACTGTTCTTAACTACCTGGAGGTTGGAATTCATTTCTGGTCTCCCTCCTTGAATTTTGAATTTCCATAAAAGAAAAAACAATATTATTATCATTAAATGCCCATCTAAAGTGTCATTGGACTTTCCAAAATCCTATTTACCAACCAAAAAAATAAAATATTGTGAGTGTTATCTAGCAGGTGTTACAATTCTAATTTTCAAATTCCCAAACATGGCAGAAGTTTTGTTGGACATTGTTATTCTAATTTTGAAATTCCTTAACATGAGAGAAGTTTTGGATCGATTTACTAGTTTTAATTGCGTGTGATAATTGGAGAAAAAGAAAGTTTAGTTAATGAAATAATAAAATAATTCATTAATACTAAAATGTAATAAGTGTACTTTTATGGTACTTGTAAATATTATGATGTGTACTTTTATGAAATTTATTTCATAGAGATTTTTTTTTTAATGAATTTTATTTTCACAAATTTATTAAAAACCCATAATCATTTCATTAAAATCTACCAATAAAAAATAAAAATTTAAATGTTAAGAACTTAAAAATTAATTTTTTAATTAAAAAATCCCTTACTATATAACCTTTTTTTAAACGGGTATAATAAAATTTATATATAATTAAAATTGTCATTACAAATATAATTAAAATTAAGACCACAAGTTTTCACCGAGCATCACATCTAAATCCACAACCATACCTATACAATTTTGAAAAATCCTACCTGAATAACTAAGGTATCATTCTATTACTCTTTATCGGTTCAATGTTTAAGAGATGCATAGACCTCCAAAAATACTTTCCAGAAACAAGTAAACCTCCAAAATATTTTGTTGAATTTTCTTTTTGACTTTTTATTATCTTTATTTAAAGTAAGAATGTTTTATTATTCTTTTCGAGATTTTTGACAAGTTTCAATTAAATTTAATACAATTTAATTATTATATAATAAATTTTAATACAAATTTATTTTTTAATATTAAATATTAAAAAGCGCCATGTTTCTCAAAGCCATTTCAAGTTTTCACTGATTTGATATATTATAACACAAGTCTTCTCTATTAAAGAGCATGGCGTGGGATTAATTCTTTAGGAGCTAAGGACGCACACAGGGTAGTACTCAAATAAGTTTTTTAATAAAATTTTGTGAATTATTCTGATGAGAGTTAAAAGCATTGAGCACACAATGGATAATTTAAAATAATTTAAATTATATATATAATTAATTATATATATAGTTAGCATTGAAAGGTAACATATATAAATTAATTATATATATTAATATATTATATATAATTATATTATATATAAATAAAAATTTTTTTGCAAGAAGATGTTAAAGAGTTTTAAATAGTTTAAAAGATTAAATTAGAGTATTAGATATTATTTTTGAAATATTATTTTGAATAATTTATATCACTTATGGTATTGGGTAATGCTTATAAAAATGAAAAAATTGAGTTTCAATATTAGAAGAAATATAAATCAATTAAATCCTTGTACACTTCATAATATGATTAGAAATATATTAGAGTTGTTAATAAACTGTTTTATACTATTATTCTAAAAATAATATCTTTAAAATAGATTAATATTAAAATGTTTTATTAAAAATAAATTATATATAATGATGATGGTTAAAGTTTTGTTGAACCAAATATTGGGTTCTAAAAGACCTAAAGAAAACCAAATTATTTTATCTATATTTTTTTATTATTAATTAAAATCAAAAAATTAATAATTATAGGATTATTATTAAATTTTGTTTGCTGAAAGTATTTTAATTTTTAATTTGTAAGTGGTGACACTAGTTTACAGTTACCTTACTAATCAAGAATAACAACTATTGCATAAGGGATGGTTGAGTATAAAATTAGCAATTGCACCAAATGTTGCCAAATGGTCGTCAGACAGTAGCTAGGAAAGAGTACCATTAAATTGTTACTCTTCCACGATGACAATGAAAGTGTCACCAAATGTTGCCAAAGGGTGTAAGTAGAATTTTGGATCTTAGTTAAAGAGGGGGTCTTAGGAATTGCACAGTTGACATGACAAGAGTGTCCACAATATAAGGTTCTCTCTTTTTGGTTATTTAGTGTAGTTGCTAAAGAATGCACTGTAGAGATAGCTAATATCACTATCCTTATCAATTATTGACGAGAAGACACTGATTTGGTCTTTTGGTTAGACATCCATATGTATTTTGCACTTGAAACTCCTGCGATTGAAGTATTTTCCTACTTGAATGGTTGCAATTTATCCACACCCTATTTGTATATGCCAACTTTAGTTGGATTCAAGATTTCTTACAATTGATATAGCTTTGTTGGGTTTCATTCAGATCCATTTACATTGTTCCCCCAATCAAACCCTAGCAAACATTTGTATCATTATGTTTTTTATCAGTATGTTGTGGATCAGATCATAGTGACCCACCTCGAATGAATTTGGATAAATTATAAGAAGATCAGGTTGAAGCCAAAATATGAATCTTTTGAACTAAGGATGCTGAAAATCTCAAATTGCCATAACCTCCCATAAGTATAGTAAATTTGAAAAATGAAGATGGAACCATTTAGTTATTGAATCTTAGAAAGGTCTATGAGCCTAGACTACGATACTAAATCCTTTCTAATTGATGACATGAACAACACTCGAACAAGTGAATAAAGTTTCTTTGGAAATTGAAACGCATTTCCAAATAAAAATCTTCATGAGTTCACTTTTAAAAAATAATGTTTTTACATAGAACATCCTTCAAGAAAGATACTAATTAGTTAGCTCGCGCTCTTTGGTTCTAATTTTCCTTTCAAAGCATTCATGTAAAAATAAAGTTTCCTTCAAAATTGTTGAATGAATTTAAAGAGAAACATTTCTTTGAAAATTTTCATAATATTTGTAAGGATGGACTTTAATACTTTCTCAACCTCTACCTTTTTTCAAAACTGTAACAACCCTGGTGAAACTTCCATGTAAAAATATATAAATACCATGGATGATGGGACACATATTCCAAGCTGAATGGTGGGCAGGACATCCTAGTGGGTGTTCATTTGGTTATTTATGGTTAAGGAAATTGGCAAAGGTAATGGCTAAGGCATTAAAGAGGCAAAAAGGTAATTTGTCACATTTATTTAAAACACAAGAAGGCATCGGCATCAACAACTACATCAGATTTGCTTGCATGTACTGAGTTGCATGTATGATTTCTTCAATATTTTGGCATGCATGGCACATGCACGTGGTTTCTTGGTTGTGATTTGTCATTGGGACGAAGGATTGCTTGGATCTATAGTGCATTTCCTAGCCTTTCCATTTCCTGGATAGCCATGGTGATTGTGGATTTAATTTCATTGTTTTGTTTTGGTTGGTTCTCATGTTTCCTTAGATTGGGTTGAGTTGTTAGTCCTAGAAGCCCTGGTTGAATAAACACTCTAGAAGACCCGTAACAACTTGGGTTGAGTTATTGGTTGGGTGGTTAAAATCAACTACAGGAATTGGTAGCATCAACAAAATAAATTGAAACATGTAAGAACATGATGGTAAAGTATTCAGGAGTAAGTCCATCATGGGACACTGGTACCCAATAGTGTCCATTGATTGCCATGAGCATGCTATAACCAAACTGATGTGCTGAGGTAAGGATATGCCTTAATTTTTGTATCTTCTGATGTGAGGAATCCTTTTTAAGGGATGGATTGCCTGGGATGGGGGTGTCAACAAAACTTAGAAGGTGAGTGATTGCACATAAGGGATTAATTGAACTTCCCTTTGAACTGTGTAGCAGAGAAGGGAAGGTCCGGGATGGATTTTTTTGGTCATTAAGATTTCTAGATGGAATTATATGCACATTGGGAGTGTGCCCTGAAACAATGAGCCGGTAACTATTCATTGAGAGGACAAGTGGTGTGAGATTATAGCGCTAGACATTGGATGCAGATTTGACTTTAAAGTGGATTTTGGAATTCTTGGGAAGGATGTGAATCTTGGTATTACTTTGAGGGTGGAGGTGTGAGCCTCTAGATTCCCTTGTTGAATGATACGGGCATCGTATCCTTTATTTGTTGGTTAAGCAAATGTGCATAGGTCTATATGTGTATATCATTGTAAATACCATAATGAGTTTTGTTATAAAGCTCCAATATGCAGTATGGTCCTTATCTGGTCATGTTGTCATGGTGTTTCGCTTTTGAGCAGGTCATTCATTGTAAATATTGCAATGAGTTGTGTTATAGAGCTCCATGGGTAATATGTTTTGTTTTCAACAATCATGTTGGTTATAGGTGTCATTAAAAATCGAGGGCAGTGTTCTCCCAAGGGGGAGGGTTTTGTAACAACCTTGGTGAAAATTTCATGTAAAATATATATAAATACCACGGATGGTGGGACATATATTCCAAACTAAATGGTGGGTTGGACATCTTAGTGGGTGTTCATTTGGTTGTTTATGGTTAAGGAAATTGGCAAAGGAAATGTCTAAGGCATTAAAGAGGAAAAAAGGTATTTTGTCACATTTATTTATGAAAATAACAAAAATTAGGAGAAAAAGGAGGTGAAAGTTCACAGGTTGCATGTGAGGAGGAAAATGAAGGAAAATAATGGAAATTAGGAGAAAAAAGGAGGCGGAAGATCATAGGTTGCATGTGAGGAGGAAAATGAAGGAAAATAATGGAAATTAGGAGAAAAAGGAGGTCAAAGGTCATAGGTTGCATTTGAGGAGGAAAATGAAGGAAAATAATGGAAAATGAAGAAAATAGAGGTCTCATTAATAAAAAGTTTTCTGAGGATCAATCGGAAAGCTTCTTCTTTTTAGTGTGAAAATTTTGTTAATTCAATTTTGGAGCTCTCCCAATATTCTGTCTCTCTCATGCTCTTGAATGTTGAAAATAATACTGAGAGGTGGGGTGAATCAGTATTATCAGATTCTTTTCAATATGCCTTCATTAATTTATTGATCATTAACTTGTGTATATTAATAAGAATGAAACAAGAAAACATATAACCACACCAAAGAACACCAGATATAAGGTGGAAACCCAATGTGGGTGAAAACCACCTGCTGCAATATGTCTCTATCTTCTTTCAAATTAGAAACTCCTTTTACAATGGTCTTGTACTGGTGCAGTCCTTTACCAGTACGCAGCTGCAACCTGCAGAGAGCTACAACTCTCTCTCGTTTTCCAGTCTCTCCTGGAAGGGAGCTACAACCCCCTACTTCTTTTCTTTCAAGGACCACTTTTCATAAATTTTCAAACTGGATCCAAGAGTATCAAATAATCAATAAGTACATGTAAATCATCCAAACTCCTTATACAATGAACCAATGAATCACCCAACTCTTCAGAATACTGTAAACAGAAAGGAAGTACCAGAAATATAAACCCAGAATTCTGCTGCAATTAATAAAAGACAGTCAACAATTGTTTTAAGAAAAGACCGTAACTTCACCAATAGGGGCCTGCGTATATCTGCAGCTCTTCTGAGACTGAACTGTGCAGATCCGCACTGGTTGTTCTTCTGCTCTGCGAACGTTTCTCCAGATCCGCACCTTTACTTCTGACTTTCTGCGTAGACCCGCACTGTGCGTTCTTCTCGCTTAAGTACCTCGCACTTCGTCCTTTCCTGCACTGCGTGTGCCCCGCACTGTGCCCTCTACTGTATTGCATACCCCGCACTGCGGCTTTTTCAGCACTGCGTACCCACGCACTGCGCCTTTGACTGCGCTGCGTACCCACGCACTGCGCCTTCGGATCGCCTGCGGACTTCTGATTAGGGCCAAATTTTTCAGTATACCAATGTGCCATAGTCAGTCAGATCCACAGATCTGTTCATGCGCCCGAGAGATCACGACATGCTAATAGATTCACCTTAAGTTAAGTTCTCTCTTTGAATTAGATCTAGCTTTTAAAACCAATCATCCAAAATTTCAGATCTTAAGATATTCGATTTTCAAAGATACTCAAACCAAGTGATCTCCTTCCCTATTTATAGACAAGCCCTTATTCACACCATGGGACAAAACCATCAACAACAAATACAAGGGATCCAAACCGGGGCTAAAATAGATCCTATACCATGGGTAAAAACCATAGCATCTGAAAATGCGGGCTAAATAGCACGAGACAAACATAAGAAACCCCACGTGAGCGCGCTTCACAGCCTTGAATTATGTGCACTGGGGTCCGCACCTTCTGAACAGGTAACCTGTGGGTATGACCGCACCTCCTGCATGGTGAACCTATGGGTTCGCACCTTTTGAACTATTCACCTGTGAGCCTCTTAATTTCCATCATTTTGAGAGCCTGAATAGATCATTGCCACTTGAGTGAGTTGCCATCAAGTACAACACCTGTATCATAGAGCCATACCAGAATCATAATGCCAACATTGAAGACTTAGAGTTTTCTTGGAGCACTCTTGGTGGGTGTGGCATACATGGATTATTGGAGCAAGAACGCAAAGTAAGAGCAAGAAAGTGCAAGAAGGCATCGACATCAGAAACTACATCAGATTTGCTAACATGTATCGCGTTGCATGTATTATTTCTTCACTATTTTGGCATGCATGACACTTGCATGTGGTTTCTTGGTCATAATCTGTTATTGACATGAAGGATTGCCTGGATCGATAATGGATTTCCTAGCCTTTCCATTTCCTTGATAGCCATGGTGATTGTGGATTTACTTTCATTGTTTTGTTTTAGTTGGTTCTCATTTTCCTTAGATTGGGTTGAGTTATTATTCTTGTAAGCCTTTGTTGAACAAATTCTCTAGAAGCCTTGTAACAACTTGTGTTGAGTTACTAATCCTAGAATCCCTAGTTGGACAAACCCCCTGGAAGATCTTGGTAAATTGGGTTACTACTCCTCAAAGCCTTGGTTGGACAAATGCTTTGGAAGCCCTGTATAAGATGTGGGTTGAGTTACTAGTTCTAGAAGCTTAGATGGAGACCAATTTGATGACGGTTTTCTTTTTTTGTGATGTCTGACCGTGAGGTGGATGGCCTTTGGAAGCCCTGGATGAGTTTTGATTGATGTGTTCTATGAGATCCCACATTCATGCTTGGAATATGGCATGGGGGTGAATGACTGAAGAGAGATTTGGCTCAACATTTCTATGGTTGGGTGGAATGTGGTAGTCCCATCTCTGGTTGGTTCATTGCATTCATTAATGATAAATCTATTCCCTTGATTTTCATTTGTAAAGGTACTAATATATTTATGGATTTGATGGCTGATATGTTTATTGTAGTTTTTTTCCTATTATGTTGGTTATATGCACATTTTATGATAACGGCTATGTATGCCTCTCAGCATGTTTTTACTTGTATGTGAATGGATAATGTGTCTATGAATTAATGGAGGATAATGCAACAAATGGCATGAGAAAACAATGGTACATAGTGATTCTCAGATAAGTATGAGATCCCTACACTTAATTCTATTATTTACACCTATAGATTATATATCGATGATATGTTTGATGAAACACGTGTCATGGATAATGTATGAGATCCCTGCGCTTAATTCTGTTATTTACACCTGTAGATTACATATCAATTATATGTTTGACAAAACTCCTGTCATGGCTAATGGGGTTCTAGTTATGATCTTGTTTAGTTTATTTCTTTTTCGATTCCATTTCTTTAAAGTTATGAAGGAGGTTGAATCTTATCCATAGTGGCCTCTCGTTGCATGTTTACCTTGCTTGGGTAGATATGGGGGGAGTGTGTTACAAAATCTATTTATATTACTTTAATTTTTTCAAAATTTTATGAAATTAAATTTAAATTTTATTAATTAAACTAAAATTATAATTAAATTTGAATTCAAAATTAAATAAATGTAAATCAATCATATATATTTTATTTACTTAAAAACTTTATTTCAAAAGTAATTATAATTCCAAATTGAACCAAACAACTTTGAAATGATAAAATTGAAGGTATTCAAATTTAAATTGCTCTTAATAAATATAGATGACACTTAAAACACAAATTCCAAGAGATAGGCAAAGAAATATTCATATAAAAATTACAAAAGCTCTTGTTGGTGTGAATTCATGTCTCTTATTGTTCTTTGCATGTACTATTCTATCTACCATTGTTATTTATGGTTTGAATATTAAATTATTTTAAAAGATTGCTAATGAAAAATAAGAATTGGGGTAAAAGTGGTTGTAACAACACATAGCAATGGTAAATTGAAAACATCAATGTACCATTCAATTTATTACCACAACCATAATCAATTACATAACAAATAAAACACAATAATTATAATGAAAAGAAAGTAGAATATTAGGAGAGAAACCAACTATTAAAAAGACACAATACTCATCTTTAAATCAAGCTAGAAGATCTAGATGTATAATTTTAACTATTCAACTCTAAGTGCTTAGATCATAAATCAATATGTAATTCCAACTTTATATGACTATGTCTATTTATAGTCCAAAGTCATTATCAAACACCCCTTATATCAATTTGTTCGGTGAAATCAAATTTGATTATACATTATATGGATCATTACTTTACATAATAGATTTGAACAATTTTTGAAAACTCTAATGCGGTCTATTAAATTGAATAAAAGAAATTCACATATTAAACTCACATTAAAGTAATGAAAACATAGTATGATGTATTAAAATAAATAAATACATATAAATAGTTTTATAAAATTAACAATATTCTATTATATATACATTAATTTCTGTAATAAAATAATATATTTAAATATTATGCACCATTGTCATTATATAATAAACACATCTATCATCATAATCACTCTACAACATTATGTTTGACAAAACACCTATCATGGCTAATGTATGAGAACCTTACACTTAATTTTTTTATTTACACTTTGTAGATTATATATCAATGTTTGACGAAATGCCTATCACGGCTAATGGGGTTCTGGTTATGTTCTTGTTTAGTTTATTTCTTTTTTTATTCCATTTCCTTAAAGTCATCAAGGAGGAAGTCACCAAGGAGGTTGGATCTTATCCATAGTGGCCTCTCATCGCATGTTTACCTTTCTTGGGTAGATATGGGAGGAGGGTGTTACAAAAACTATTTATATTACTTTAAAATTTTCAAAATATTATGAAATTATACTTAAATTTTATAAGAAACATAAAATTATAATTAAATTTGGAATTCAAAATTAAAATAAACATAATTCAATCATATATATTGTATTGACCTAAAACTTTATTTCCAAAATAAATAGAATTCGAAATTGAACCAAACAACTTTGAAATGATAAAATTGAAAGTAATCAAATTTAAATTGTTCTTAATAAATATAGGTAACACTTAAAACACAAATTCTAAGATAAAGACAAAGAAATATTCATATAAAAATTACAAAATCTCTTGTGTGCTGTGAATTCATGTCTCTTATTGTTCTTTGCATTTACTATCTATCTACAATTGTTATTTATCATTGAAAGATTAAATTGTTTTAAAAGATTGCTAATGAAAAACAAGAATTGGGGTAAAATTGATTGTAACAACATATAACAGTGGTAAATTAAAAACATCAATGTACCATTCAATTTATTACCACAACCATAATCAATTACATAACAAATCAAACAAAATACTTATAATGAAAAGAAAGTAGAATATTAGGAGGGAAACCAACTATAAAAAAGACTACTCATCTTTAAACCAAGCTAGAAGATCTAGATGTATAGTTTTGACTATTCAACTCTAAGTGCTTAGATCATAAATCAATGTGTAATTCCAACTTCATATGACTATGTCTATTTATAGTCCAAAGTCATTATCAAACACCCCTTATATCAATTTGTTTGGTGAAATCAAATTTGATTGTGCATTATATGCATCATTACTTTACATAATAGATTTGAATATTTTTTAAAAAGTCTAATGTGAACTCTTAAATTTAATAAAAGAAATTCACATATTAAACTCACATTAAAGTAATGAAAACATAGTATGATCTATTTAAATAAAAAAAATACATATAAATAATTTTATAAAATTAACAATATTCTATTATATATACATTAATGTCTCTAATAATATAATATATATGAATAGTATACACCATTCTCATAATAATAATAAACACATTTATCATCAAAATCACTTATGTTTGACAAAACACCTGTCATGGCTAATGTATGAGATCTTTACACTTAATTCTATTATTTACAGCTGTAGATTACATATTGATGATATGTTTGAAAAAACGTCTGTCATGGGGCTAATGTGTGAGATCCTTACACTTAATTTTGTTATTTACAACTGTAGATTACATGTTGATGGTATGTTTGATGAAACACCTGTCATGGGGCTAATGTGTGAGATCCTTACACTTAATTTTGTTATTTACAGCTGTAGATTACATATCGATGGTATGTTTGATGAAACCCATGCCATGGCTAATGGGGTTCTGATTATGATCTTGTTTAATTTATTTCTTTTTTCATTTCGTTTCCTTAAAGTCGCCAAGGGGTTGAATCTTATGTTTAACTTGCTTGGGTAGATATAGGAGGAGGATGTTACATAAACTATTTATATTACTTTAAATTTTTCAAAACTTTATGAAATTAAATTGAATTTTATAATAAAACAAAAATTATAATTAAATTTGGAATTCAAAATTCAAATAAACATAAATCAATCGTATATATTGTTTTATCTAAAACTTTATTTCAAAAATAATTATAATTCCAAATTGAACCAAACAACTTTGAAATGATAAAATCTAAAGTATTAAAATTTAAATTGCTCTTAATAAATATAGATGACACTTAAAACACAAATTCTAAGAGAAAGACAAAGAAATATTCATATAAGAATTACAAAAGATTTTGTGTCTTGTGAATTCATGTCAACCAACTATTAAAAAGACACAATACTCATCTTTAAATCAAGTTAGAAGATCTAGATGTATAATCTTGATTATTCAACTGTAAGTGCTTAAATCATAAATCAATGTGTAATTCCAACTTCATATGACTATGTCTATTTATAGTCCAAGGTCATTATCAAACAACCCTTATATCAATTTGTTTGGTAAAATCAAATTTGATTATACATTATATGCATCATTAATTTACATAATAGATCATTTTTTGAAAAATTTAATACAATATTTTAAAATGAATAAAAGAAATGCACATATTAAACTCACATTAAAGTAATGAAAACACATTATGATCTATTTAAATACAAAAAATACATATAAATAATTTTCTAAATTAACAATATTCTATTATATATACATTAATTTCTCTAATAAAATAATATATTTAAATATTATACACCATTGTCATAATAATAATAAACATATTTATCATCTTAATCACTCTACAACATTTTATGTATTCTATTTATTTTTTATGAGACTTAGGCCAACCCATCTACTGGATGTAAGAATGTATTGTCCACTAGTGGGATGTTATCACTAGGATTGTGGGAGACTTGTCAAGCTTTGATTCTCCTTGGGATGGTTTAATTCCTCCAAAAGTGACTTCTATATTGAACTCCTCCCAATGAGATTTGAACATAAAAGCTAGTGGAATTCACCTATTCTAACATGATATTCATAGAACATTCATATAAATATTTATTTCTCTTTTAGTTTTTAAACTTTAATACATAATTATATTTTCTAGATAGTTGGTATATGTTGAAATTATTTGCATAATCATATTATGTAAGTGATTTGTAAATGTTGAAATTATTTGAGAGAATGATTGTCATCAATACGACTTGTTCTTACCATAGGAAGAAAGGTATCAAAAGAGCTATATTATTAGAATTACTTTAAACTTTAATGTATAGTCAAATTGTCTACTGGTCAGATTTAAATATCAAAGCCTTCCTTAATTCAATTATATTTAAATAATGTAGGTATACTTTTAATTATTTATTTTCAATTATCAAATTGATATAATCATTCAAATAAATATCGAATTATTTTAATTTATTTTAAAATTTAATTTAATTTTACATGTTTTAAATTTAAATATCAAAATCTTCTTTAATTTAATTAGTCTTAATAACCTAGTTATATATTTTTTATTTATTTCAATTATCAAATTGATATAATCATTAAAATAAATAGTTATTAATTATTAAATCTTTCTTAATTTAATAATCTAGTTATATATTTTTATTCATTTTCAATTATAAAATTAATATAATAATTAAAATAAAATAGTTATAATTTTATAAAAAAATTTCAAACTCAAACAATAATTGAATTTTCTATATCAAATAGATTTTCTATCACCCAATGACTTCCACTGACCTTTTCCATCACTAATCACTTCCCCACTATCAATATCCCTAATTTTCTCCCTCCACATGGATTTCCACAACCTTAATCTGGATTCTCCATCATTGAAATGAAAAAAAGAAAAACTCCTTTTAATAGCCTTTCCATTTTAAGTACTTACTAATTCACGAAATATTTCATTAATGTCCCATCATCGAAAAAGACCAATAATTATTTTTCCGCAAATTAATAACAACCCAATTGACATACGGACAAATATTTCCTTAATCTGGATTCTCCACCATTGAAATGTTAAAAAAAAACCTTACCTTTCCATTTTAAGTACTTACTAATTCACGAAATATTTCATTAATGTCCCATCTTCGAAAAAGGCCAATGATTATTTTTCCGCAAAGTAATAACAACCCAATTGACATACCGACAAAAAGTAATAACAACTCAATTGACATACCAACAAAGATTTTGATTAAATGCCGCAAAAGAGGACTGTTTCAAACATTATTGTGAGTAGCATACCTCCAATTTTTAATGTAAAAGTCTTATGTTTCTTTCCCCTTTTCCTTTCTTATTCTGCAAGTATATGAGTATATGAACTCATGCATTGAACTCCATTATATTCAACATAGTTTACTGTAAGAATCTAACCAGCGTTACTCCTACCGGCTTACAAAAGAACTAACAAAAATGAAAACTATAAGCCTAAACAGACTAAAGTATAAATTATGAACGATGGACTTAATGGTTACAAGGATTTAAAAAATAGTAAACATGGCTGTATGATAAAAATATTTTTTTTTACATATGAGCTGGACAATTAAGGATGAGATCTATGGAATTATATATTTTCATTGAGGTAATAGTTAATCACTGTTATTCTAATCCATTAATAAGGACTTCTAATTAAGACATCATCAATAAACATGCTGGTTGTTGTACATATATCTAGCTAAGAATAATTTTCAATTTTATTGTGGGTTCATCTATTGTCACAGTTGCAAATAAATTGGAGCTTGTGTTCACTTTAATATCAGTTGTAACAATTTTATTCTTCAACTTTGTCATGAGATCACCAAGAAAAAACTCCCCTTTCTTGGTACCAGTGGATGTAAAGAACAATCCATTGGGAGTATAGGTGTTAGGCTAAACTTTTGATCAGCGAGGAAATCCTTCTAAAAGAGACCTCGACTTTTCTTTCCAATGTCAAAGAACAAACCAAGCCCCTTAACCATTGTTGCAAGTCCACAACTTCACTGGATCGTTAGGTGATCTAAATGCGACAATGGGCAGAAAATGGTAGTGTTGGAATGAAGAGCATAAACCCCCCAAAACCTGAGCATATGCTTTCGAGAATATTCTGCTTCAAAGCTGAAATCTTGACAGTGAATTTTTTGGAGATGTTGTTGTCCAACTATCATGGCTGTTGGTTTTTATATGGTCTGTATGCCTTGATTGGGTTTCACTTAACATTTTCCAATGGCTTCATCAACCTTTTAGGAGTTGGATTCAATAGTTTCTGCCCCTTTCCCTTGGTACTACCATGAAGCTCAAAAACTCAATAAGTTGAAATGGCAAAAAAAAAGCCAAGTCATCGACAACCATGATAAAAAATGAGATGAATGATTAGGCATAAAAGAAATTGTTCATTACGGTAAGAGACAAGCAAATAAAATAAATTGTTCATTACCGTAAGAGATGAGCAAACTTTAGGAATCAGGCACCAGGAACTCCTTCCCAGCGACCTGCCTTGCCCCCCGTCGACAATGCAATTGCTAGTCTTCATGTAGTTGAAGAGCGTGGAGACTTCCTGGTCCACCTGCGTGTCGAGCTTGACGAGAATGATCAATGACCTCCCAGTTCAAGTAGAAAGAAGACAGACTGTGGAAATAAAGAAATTGAGTAACAGTTCAATGATTGATAGTTAGGTGGTTGAAGGCAGTTGATAATTCAGGTAAGAGTCCATGGTGAAATCGAACGAGTGAAAATATTTGAATCGTTTAACAATTGATCCAACGGTGTCAAATTGCGTAGAGTGGAAATCTAGGGAGTTGATTCAAAGGGGAATGCTTTACAGTGTAAATCTCTTCCAGTGGATTTTTCCAATCTAATTTCTCTAAAATCCAATGGGAATTCATTGAAATCACAAGATTGATGGGTAAACCCTGCATAATAGAAGTGCCTTAGGGATTTTTCATAGTGTTGAATCCATATATACAGTCAAAAAACTAGTTTAAATAACACAAATCAAGATTTCACCTCAAAATTTTCACCGGATTCGGACACATGAAACTCCAAAAAATTGCACTATAGAAAACTCCATAAAAAAATGTGTTTGTCCATAATAAACGAATAAATTTAATGAAAACAAACAAAAAGAAAAATTCAAAACTAACATAACATTCATTCTAGATCACTTCCCTAGAAAAGAGTTCCCCGAGAAAAAATAAAATTAAAAAAACAATTTTTGTGCTTGATTCCAACTATTTTTGGCTATCCAACCAATTCGTCTGCCTCTTTAAATGACTTCATAAAATTCTTCATCGGATGAGTTCGGCCCGAAAAACATAGACCACGCTTAGTTGCGTGATTTATTAGGATTACGCCTATTGGAAAGAATAAATTAATTATGTTGCTCCACATGTGCATGCTCTTTTGAGAGTTGCGATATGATAGTTGCAACATGAGTAGCGGGAAGTGTATCAAAGATAGAAGGATGGAGGATATCGGAGATTGAGCTTTGGCAATATCGAAGATGTATGGGTCATCTTAGAATCTACAATGTCACATATTGGAGGATGAGCAGGAATGAATATCAGAGGATCAGAATTCAGAGGATATCAGTGGATCAGAGTGAAAAGGGATATTGGAGGTCGGCAGATGGAGGATATCGGAGATTGGCAAGCGGGGGATTGGAGATTAATGACATGAGCATCATATTGAAAATGTTGATATTGGAATCTTTGATAACGCTACATGGAAATCATATGGGGTCGGGCCTTTGTTGTTATATTCACAAAAGAGCACTTTTATCACTTTTAGGCTTATACTTTAGAAAAATCAATCGAAGAAAGTTTAATTCACAACTTTTTAAAGAGGACATGTTACCATATTTGAAATACCCCCATAATTTTTTTTCGAGAAGGGATTCTAAACAAAATCTAATGTTTGTGAATATGCGTGATGGACCTAAGCTCTAATATAAAGGTTTCGAAAAGGAAGATTTATCATTTTAGTCAATTTTTTTGGAAAAATGAACTAATATAATCTTATTTTATTGAAGCTTAAAGGATTTTATCCTAAATTAAAAAGGGTGCTCCATGTTTTACTAGTTCTACTATTAACCATAATGGGGGGAGAGGGGGAGGGGGGTGGTTGAGTAGTACAAGAATTGGCGACATACTCAGCGAAACAATTATCTTTGTTAAAAATAAATGAAGCTTTAAACAATTAAACAATAAGACTTAGAAAGGTAAAAATCTTGAAGTTTTGATTGATAAAAGTTACTCTAAACAAAACAAATCATTATATTGTGAATTATCTCATATCGTATTTATTGGTGAAAATATTTATTACCCCTGTTGGTCAATTAATCAGTCATAAAGATAAAGCTACAAACTATAGAAGATTAGCTTTTAAGATAGACCTATTTGTCACCAATAGAGCCACTGCTTCCAGGTAGGTGTCCATAGTCTCGACAGGGTTACCACTTAACCACAAATATACTAGTATCCCATCCACTTATAGTAAAATTCTTAGGTGTTTTTTTATCTTTTCTTTTAAATTTTTGTTTTAAAGTTTGCTTGAAAGACATTGTCCTCACTTGGTAACTAGATTATGACAATGCCATTCACATGTTATAATGATATTGAACAAGTTGACTCGTGATGAGACCTCTTGACTTATGGTTATATAACCATAAGCCATTATCCTGGTTTCGTGGCTAGTGTTGATAATGTCAGTATCATTGGTTTCCCATGATCATGGTAAGTCGGCTCATGATGAGACCTCTTATCTTTTAAGTTTTATATATTTTGAATTACACTCTAAATTTTTTAAAATTAGTGGATGGGGAGGTATATTCACTCCTTAAGAGTAATGGATGACAATTGAAGCCAAAATATGCTAAAACTTCAAAAATAACCTTTACTTTTTTAAAGAAAACCTTTTCATGACCAATCATAGGATAACTAGACTTTATAAACTTTTCAAGTTATTAAAATTTTACAATTTAATGGATATAAGGATTTCATAGCTTTGTAATAGATGCAATACTAAACTTCAAAGTTATAATCAACATTTCTAAGATATCTTCTCTAATCATTCTAATTTCATGTAAATAATGAGAGATCTCAACGTGAAGACACAAGTGTATTACTTATCATAACTAGGATTAAAGACACCAGAATATACATGTAGTAATTTACATATTTACAGAAGGATAGGTATCCTTAAGATTTTTTATTTTTTATTTTTTTTTGAACTAGCCCATTAGCAGGAAGAGCATCCCTCTTTCCCCCAGATCTTGGAGGATGAAGGTTGATGGGCTTAGTTTGTCAGCGATCTGAAATGGGCCTAGGCATAATCTCTAAAACTTAGTGTGTTTACATTTTTCTTCATGAGCTTTGTCCCATTTCAGAACTAGATCGCCAATTTCAAAACTTTTATTATTAACTAAACTTGCATCAAAAAATATTTAACCAATTGTTGATGATCGGTATGAACTTGTCTTGCTTTATCCCTGTCTTCCTCTAGCTTAAGAATTTGGCACACTCTTAGTTGTGAAGCAGAGGAAGGTTTTTCTTCGATGGATTAGACTAGGGATAGTGATGGAATCACTAGATTAGGAGGTAGCATAACTTCTAGGAGAAGTGCCTATAGAGACCTTATGAGTGATTCTATCAGCCCATAAAGAAAAAACTAGAGCTTTGTGCCAATTTTTATTTTTATTTTGGTCAATTATTCTTTTGATTATTCTGATGATATTTTTATTAGTAGATTCTACTAATTCATTTCCTTGAAGGTAATAATTTGTAGAATACTTAAGTTTAAGACCTCTTTTAAGAGAAAATTCAGTAATGGCATTTCCTGAAAAATAAGATGCATTATAAAAAACAAGGCCATGGGGAAGACCAAACCTGGTAATGATGAATTGATAAGTTCAATAATATTTCCAAAACTTCCCACCTTGAGGGGTATTTCTTCCACCCATTTGGTGAAATAGTATGTAGCAGTCAAGATGTATTTATGCTTCTTGGAAGAGTTAGGAACAATATCACCTATTATGTCCAACCCAATTGTTCAAAAGGAGCTTCAACGTTAATTGGTTGTAAAGGTAAGGTTGGTTTCTTCTGTCTTCCTGAAGTAGTCTAGCAAAATTTACATTTTCTGACATAGGCATGAGTGTTCCTAAATAAAGTTGGTCAATAGTAACCAACATGCACAATTTTATGAGCAATGGTGTATCCACCATAGTGTCCACCAGTTAGTCCATCATGTAGCTCCTGCAAGACCTTTTCAACTTCAGATATTTCTAGACATCTTAGCAAAACATAATCATAATTTCTTTTAAATAATACATCATTGAAAAGTTGATATTGATTAGCTTTAAGTATAAGAGATATTTTATTCTTGTAATTGAGTTCTAATGGAGAATTACCATTTTTGAAGTAAAAAATAAGATCAACATATTGAGATTCAATATCGATGGGACATACCTCTGTGATTTGGACATTATTACCTGAATCTTCATCAGTTGAACTGTCATAAGCTCCAATAATTAACCTTCAAAAGCCTTGACCCCTTAATATTTTAGTTGGTTTGATGTCTAGGTCATATTATTGTAGGTCACTAACCCAATTTTCCATTTGATTTCCCAATTCTTTTTGGATAAGTAAGTTTCTAACAATAGGGAAACAAACAATTACTTTTGTATTTGTTTTTAGGAGGAAAGACCTTAAATGCTTCATGGATTTGAATACTGCAAACGCTGCTTTTAAACCTCTGAATAATTTATCTTGGATCCTTGTAAATTGGAACTAAAGAAGGAAATTAGAGCTTCAATTTGTTGCTCATTAGGTTGAGTCAAGACTGTTGCATAGGATTGTTCGGAAGTAAAATTATAAAGAATCGATTGTTTAGCAAAATTATAGGATCATTACGAAGGGGAATCAATGATTTCATGTTTTATTGACTCAATTTTTTTTCTTTCGATGAGTCCCCATTTTAAAATTGACTTCTTCTTTATCATAGCCTACAAAGGAAGTACAATTTGAGAGAAGTTTGGAATAAATCTTTTAACAAAAATAATTTGTCCAAGGAAGGATTGCATGGATTTTTTGTTGTGTGGTAAGGGGATTTATGATATCGCCTTAATTCTATATGGATATATGATTATTCCTTCTTTAGACACTATAAAGCTGAGAAGTTTTCCTTCATCAAGATGAAAAAATGACTTTTTAGGATTTAGGGAGATTCCAAATTTTCTACATCTTTGAAAGATTTATTTTAAATCATGTAAATGATTACCTATTTGTTTGGAATAAATTGTAATGTCATCTAGATATACTACAACTGTCTTATTGATTAAACCTATGAAATTAATATCCATAGCTCTTTGGAAAGTAGCTCCAACATTAATCAGTCTGAAAGGCATTTTTTGATAAGCATAGGTTCCCTACTTAGTCTTGAATGTGGTTTTCAGTCTGTCATCTGGATGTACAGGAATCTTATTGTAACTTGAAAATCTATCTAAAAAAGATATTAATTCAGAACCAACAACATATTGTAAAATTTGTTACACTGGGGGCAAAAGAAAATTATCCTTTTCACAGGCTTTGTTCAAATTTCTAAAATCTATACAAATACGAATATCCCCATTTTTATTTTTAATTGGCACAAGGTTTGAGACCCACTTAGAATGTCTGAATGGAAAAATGGTTTTAGCTTTAAGAAGCTTATTCAATTTAGTTTTAATCTGAGTTTCCAAGTTAGGGTGGATTTTCCTGATCTTTTGTTGGATTGGCTTGACATTTGAAAGCATAGGAATAGCAAGTTGAACGATGAATGTGTCATAGGTTTTTAGATTATCATAATTCCATGAAAATATATCCTTATATATTTTCAGCAAATGAATGAAAGCATATCTTTCATCTTATGAAATTTTAAGGCCCAAATTAATGTTATGAGGCTTATGATCAGATCCTAAGTTAACCAATTTAACCAATTCAGATCTCTGAGTTGACCTTTGGAAGCTTGCAATTAGTTACCCTTTTGAGTCTATCTTTCAGGTCATATAAATCTTCTAGTTTAACTACAGGTTTAGGTAAATAATTTTCCTCGGAAGATTTATTCAACTATTTGACATGTTCATATTCATTGATAATCTAATCAGAGTAAGACCCTTCAGATGTCAGAAAACTTAAGATGTCATTATCATCATTAAACACTCACCAATTACTAATGTTTTATGGTGTCGAGGGGAAAAACAATAATCCAATAGAAAATCTATATGGATTGAAATCTTCAGGTGGAATGAGTTTGGAAACAACATTTTATAGGAGATAAGCAATAGCATTTTGTATTGTAGACATGAGTTATTGGATCAAAGATTGATAATGCTTAAGGTGACTAGAAACACAATGGATGTTGTTTCTAACTCATTTGATAATGATGTTGAGTCACCAAAAACTTTAAGGTATTTTATATTAAGACTAATAACCTTCTATAAGCCATGTATGAATTCTTCATATTCGGTGACATTATTGGTACAGTCAAACCGTAATATACAAGCTAGCATATTTTTTTATCCGTAAGGATTAAATAAAATACAACCAACTTTTGCTCCTTCATCAGATTTCGATCCATCAAAATAAAGGGTCCAAAATATGCTATCATGCTTATTTACAAGGTTTTCTACAACATTAATACACTTAGAAGAATCTCTTTGGGAGAAATTTTCAATTTAAGATGAAAAAGAGTCAACTAAAAAAGGAGATTCTTGGGCTTGAAAATTGCTAAAGAAAGACTCAAAGGAAGAACTTCCAAGAATATTGTTTGTAAAAACTACTACTTAATTTTCTTCATCAAAATCAGTCATTGAATGTTTCATGTGTTTTTCCCTATCAAGACAAATTTGATTGGGTTTTCCATTGTAGGGAAGCCACATGTGTGACCAATAAGTTGCAAAGTAACCATGTAGTTTTTCAGACCAGTATCTACTTAGGATAAGACCATAAATTCAAGAATGTCTACAACCAATATATCTATTATTTGATAAACCTTTGAATTAGAAGCTAATCTTATTAAAACAAAATTTATTTCTCCAAAAATATTGACTTTTGTGCGATCTAATTTAACAATATGAACAACATATTTTTGTCATGTTATATTCAATTTAAGACATACTGCATAAGGCATGACATTTGATGATGCACCAAAATCCACTAGATAGTTATGAACCTTCTTGTTAAAAATCTAAAAAATCAATAAAAATGGAGGAGTATGGGAATTTTTTCTATCTCCAATCAAAATGGCATCTGATGAGTCAATCTTATCTGAAGAGACATTAGGAGGTTTGATTTTCCCCTTTGAGGCCTCTGTAGTGACAAAAGTAGGTAATAGAGATGCAGGAAATGCATTCAATTATTTAAATAAGAGATTTTGCTAATAATTTAATTTACCAACCTCATAAAGAGAAATGTTAGCTTTGACCTTTTTTATGTCCTCGACAATATTATATTACTTAGTGTAAGAGATTATAAAAGTCTTGGATGAAGAAGGAGATTTAGAAGTAGTCAGAAGAGAATCTGAAGGAGTAGGAGACTTCTTAATTACAATTTTTTCCTTATTAGGGAGAGGAGAGGACTTTTTATTTTGATTTGTTGGAGATGGGTCTGCAAATCCCTTACTTCTAATACTTATTGGTAGGGCCTCTTCTTCTTCGTCATTTTCTGAAGTAGTTAGGATGAAATCCCATGAACCATAAGTTTTTGCTAATTCTTCTTCTTGGGATTCTTCAATAGATAATGTTGATTCTTCCACTTCACCATCTTGATTAGATTCGGCAATTGATATAATGGCAGGTGGTTGCGACTATGATGGTTGAGTCCTTTTGAAAGGCCGAAAGGGATTTTTAGAGGTTTCAACTACTTGCTTTTAATTTCTACCATTTCATTAGACATGGTCTTCAGAACCTTTTGTAATCCTTCCAAGTCAAAAGGATCTTTGGGAACTTTTTTCTTAGATTCATCCTTAAAAGTAACTATTTTGGTTTGCTTTCTTTCATCAAGGGCAATTTTATTTTTTAGAGAAAGGATTCTCTTTTCTACATATAGAGCTTCTTTCATGTTATCAAGTAGAACTATTTTGTTGGCTCTATCTATGGAAATAGAAATATTTGAAGGAAGAGCAGAGATAAACCATTTAATCTATATATTGGTCCCTAGTCTAGAAGTGGTTGGGATCTTATTAAGCAATTTGTTGAATCTGGAATTAAAATATTTGATTATTTCATTTGGATTGGTCTTAAGATTTGATAATTCATTAAACAAAGTGGCAGTTGTTTGGTCATCACCAAATTTCAACAAAAAATGCTCTTCAAACATGTTCCAATTTTTTATTGATCCTGAAGGAAGAGAAAAATACCACGATCCTACAAATCCTTCAAATGTGTATAGAAAGAGTCTAACAACACAATATTCTTCAGTGCCTTAATTCAGATTGATGGCTAACATGAAATTATGAAGATGTTCCTTTGCAGGGAGGCGATCATTAGGATTAAACTTAGGAAGACACCTTTTTGGGTGTTTGGGATGAGGGTGTAATGGTGGAGCCATATATACTACCCTAGGATTATTCCATGGTGTATGGGTCATTCTAGGAGTACTTGGAGCAGAAGAAGTAGTAGAAAATGAGGGGTATGGTGGTGAGTGAATCGTTCTGGAATATGTTCATGTAATGCTACTGAATATAGTTGCACTAGATGATTGTGTGTGAGGAATTTGAATGGATGGGATGAGAGGTTGATTAGAAGAAGGTAAAGAGGTAGAGGAAGTGGAAGGACCAAGAAAAGGAGTAAGAGGGTAAGATGGTGATGTAATCTTGCTAGCATAAGAATGAGTTTCTAGAGTAGTTTTATTTCTCCGATGATTGGTTAATGGAAATTCAAAAGGTTTAAATCCAAGTTTTTCACCCTGGGATCTACTTAATACACCAGAAGACTATAAGGATGAGGAAACACTTCTTTTAGATATATCGCCTTGGATAGATTTTTCTCCAGAAATAGAAATTCCTTCCAAGTTTTGGATCAAAGACAGAACTTTAGGAGGCTCAGTTGGTATTTGAGAAGAAGTTTTTCCAACTTACTTTGGAAGTATGCTAGGATTTTTGGTGGCTTTTTGAACAACTTCAGATCCTGGATTAAGATATTTGGAATGTGATCTGGAAGTTGGTGGTGATTTTGAGGGATACTGACTATTAGAATGACCTTTCGGTTTAAGATTATATCTTATTGCCATTCATAGTCTGAATTCCCTCCTTCTAGCACCTAAAATGTTGAAGGATCGAAAATATCTGCCTCAACATTGGGGAAAGCCACCTAGTTGGGAACTTAGGGCAGCTTCTTTCCATTTGGAATGGAGGGTCTGAGCGGGTTTATGGGACCATTTTCCCTTAATAAAAGATATAAAATCGGATGTGATATATAAGTGTGGGGCTCATTATGTAAATGAAACTAAGAAACATAAATATATAGACTTAAAATATCTATCTCCGGAAAGCTTTTTTTGTATATGTAACTTATAAAGATCTCGCATTAAACATGACAATATACATCATTAAATCCTTTGTGAGGTTAAAACATATAAGTATAACTAATTTAATTAGATATCTAATTAAATTATTTTTTGAAACACACACAAATGTTAGATATCATTTTTCATTTATATACTTAAAAGATTTCAAGTAAACACATCAATAGTGATAAAGCTTAATTTCTTGCAAAAATGGATATGATAAACATATATATAGTAGTAACCATTCAAATCATAAACATAGTACTAGTATTCATATAATAGAACACGATAAATGTTAACTATGCTCATAAGTGAAATAGTGGTGGTTCCTCTTTCTGTTAAGAATCCTTCAAGCTACAATAATGCAAACTAGAAGCTTTCTTGTAGAAACTCATAACCCTTCCTTCATAACAATGAAGGGGATTAATAGGTTGTAATCAAAACAAAAATATAGAAAATTTCCATAGAATACTTAAGTGGTTTTAACAAACCATACTAAAAATAAAGTAAAAGACAATAATCGATTGCAGTTGCAAAAACTTGACTATCCATTCGCTACTGAATCTCACATATATATGTCATTTGGCTTTTAATTCAGGTTGATGATGGAGTTGTATATGCACCTATGCAGTGAATAACACATCGTTAAGTGATGAAAGTAAATGAGTGGTTGTGTTGGAGGGTGTCTCAGTATCAACCACAGATTATGTAGTTTGACTAGGATATGCCAATGGCATTCCATGTCAATCTTCAACAGATTTTTGAGCCTCTTAGCCTTATTTTCAACGATTCTTGCCATTCTTTAGTCACCAAATTTACATTTGGCATGTAAAGATAAATACAAGGATAAGTGGAAACTTTCTAATTGAATAATTACTCATAGCAAATAACCAATTTCATTATGAATGTATGTCTTTTATGAGAAAAATCATAAGAAATCATTATGTAGTAATGAAATTGTTTAGCACTTTGAGAAGAATAAAATTGTTACACTTGGCCATTAAATGATAAAACGTGGATTCACATGGGATTTGTTACACATCAGCACATCAGAGGATTTTATTAGAGAAATTTGATGGTTGCATCATTGAAAGATGCGATATTATCATCCTCCAATAAGCTTATAGAATGTAGTTGCTAACATTACAAGTGGGAAGAGATATTGGAGGTCCTGTACCGAAGGTTTCATATCAGAGGATTGAAATGATAACAACCAAATAGAAAGTTTTGATATGAGAGTTGCGACATGAGTAGCGGGAAGCGTATCAGAGATTGACAAATGGAGGATATCAAAGATCGATGATCGAAGCTTTGGCAATATTAGATATGTATGTGTTATCATAGTATATGTGATGCCACATATTGAAAGATGAGCAAGAATGCATATCAATGGATCCAAAGTCAGAGGATATCAGAGGATTGAAGCGAAAATGGATATCGGAGGTCGGTGGATGGAGGATATCGGAGATCGGTGATCAGGGGATTGGAGATCAGTGACATGACCATCATATTGAAAACGCCGATATGGGAATCTCCAATAATGCTGCATGGAAACCCTTTGGGGTCGGGCCTTTGTTTTTATATTCCCAAAATAACACTTTTATCACTTTTAGGCTTATACATTAGAAAACTCAATCGGAGAAAGTTTAATTCTCAACTTTTTAAAGAGGACATGTTAGCATATTTGAAATACCCCAATAAAGTTTTGTCGATAAAGGATTTTAAACAAAAGCCAATGTTTGTGAATACACGTGATGCACCTAAGATCCAATATAAAGGTTTCAATAAGGCAGATTTATACTTTTAGTTAAGTTTTTTGGAAAAATGAACTAATATTATCTTATTTTATTGAAACTTAAAGGATTTTATCCTAAATTAAAAAGGGTCCCCCATATTTTATTAATTATATTGTTAACCATAATGGGGGGGTGAGGGTTTGTTGAGTAGTACAACACAATCCAATGACTCAGATGAGTTTGGGTAGGGTTAGGGTAACAACCTCTCAAGTTGCTACGCTCAATGGTCATTTTCCCCAACGCTCAATTGGAGGAGTGGATCTACAACCCCTTCTTGCTCCTAGATCCCATGGTGAGGGATTTATCAACTCTTTGCAGCCCCTACCTTAGGTAAATGTTATATGGCTTCGTAACCCAACCTTTTGCTGAACTTTCCAGTGCTTTCTAGCACCAAATTATGAACTCACATGTGTCTTCCTTGATTTAGTTCAATGGTTTGTTGTCGTTTCCTAATTTTATTTCTTTGGAGACAGTTGGTTCGGTAGATTGCGAATGCCACATTTCATAATTTAGAAGGTTTTCTTCCACAACAATCATGGCTTCCTACCCAGGGTGTCCAAGTTCACTAATTAGGGCCATTCACTTCATGACAGTCCTAGGTAACAATACTCTACTTCACCTAAGTTTAATATAGTTAATTTTATTTTTAATTATTTGTAGAAAACCTAGCTGACGATTATGTTTTTCTTACACATACCAATGGGTTGACTTTCAGAGGGGTTTCAAAGGAAACTAGTTGCGGGGTTCTGACAATAACCAAATGTTGTTTCTTTTTAGGTTGGATATTGGTCGTTTTCTTATGACTCGCTCTGTTCTTTTTGATACTTTCTGGCCCATTTGCATTATGTATTAAGAAACCCTATTTCTCAAAGGGTTCTCCCAGTTATCTTATGAGAGTAGGTTATCTATTAATTAGTTGCTGGTATGGAGTTAAGAAAGTACTTTGTTGCATGAATCCCACGTCAGGCTTTTCTTTTTAAGTTTTTGCTCTCGCCTGCTAGTTTTAATTTTTTTGTATAGAGTTAAACTTTGTTAAACAAAGAATGAATATTAGACTCTTTGAGAGGTGACTTCGGTTATTATTTCTTTTGAAGGTTGTCTCACTGTTTTGGCTCGACTTAAGATGTATATCTCATTACTGTTATTTGTTCAAGTTCTAGTTATCACAACTAGTTAATATCATGAGCTTAGTTTATTTTGCTTGCACTTAACTTTAAAGGTAAAATACCTGGTCATTAATCTTAACTGGAAGTTATATTCATTCTTTATATGCAACTGCTTCACACGGGAAGTTTTCTTAAAGCCTTGAATGTTCATATCGCCTTCTGGATTTCCAAGGCAAGATTTAGTGTATCTAAGCGAATTACCCAGGGTTATAGTTAATAATTAAAATACTACACAAGAAGGTTTTTTCTTCTGTCAATCCTATTAGTTTCCGTAGCATTATAACTGTCCATCACATATAATGTATTTGACAGTGCTTGCAGTTTTTGATTTACATGGTTTCACTAGAGGTTAGCTCTCATAATTATTCCACCATAATGTCAGCGCCTGACTGACTCTATCGCTATTTACAAATCACAATCATTTTCAATTAACAGTAACCATGAGACAGGTGTTCCAGTAACGAAGAATAAAATATTGGCCCATTTTCTCGCTATTTGATTATAGACTTAATTGTATATAGGTTTTGGTGCCTCTACTGTTCATTAATATAGTTCTAAGTTTAGAATCATAAATTATGTCATGTTGGAATAGCAGACCCATTCTATCAAGAGTTACGTTTGTAACTGAATTTAAACTGCCTTGAATTTCCTGTGCCGACCTTACTCCTAGCTTTCTAGGTTTTTTCATCCATACAAACACATTTCTAGTCGATGGATTTCGATGGATTTACCCCCAATGTTAGAGTGCACTATTGACTATGCAACATTCCTTGCAGGAATTTTTTAGTCTAGTTAAATAAACATTCTTCTACTCATAAACAAATTATCTTAAGTTTCATTTACCTTATCTGATAGGAATATTATTTTTCTAAACAACAATTTTACCTTAATCATCATAACCTTTACATTAATCAACAAAAACATTTAACCAACATAAGAATTTCTAAGTAAAATGTTATACTTACTTGTGAAGTCTCCAACCATTTAAGAAAGCGAATTCTGGATGAGACTGCACCTCCCTTCTAATGGAACTGGAAGTTACGTCTAGATTCCCCCCTTGCTTTCACTTTCCAGCACAGTTGGTTTGTAACCTTCATAGACTAAGTTATCAAACCTCTAGATTTCCCCGGTCCAGTCTAGAACATTCAAATTTTCGTTTGATTAGATAGTTTCCACTAGCCCAAAACCAACTCAAGACACCACTCCTAGCATCATTTTAACTTTCAATCTTTGTTTGTCAAGGATGTATTGCCTCCTTGTGGTGGCTAATCCTTCCTTGTCCCTCTCGAGATCTTTTATCTCTAGGGAATAATGAAAGGAGATAACTTCCCCAACTATTTGGAAGTTGCAAAATTCATTATTGGGTCTTCATCTGTATTCCACTTCTCAAAAGATTTAAAAGAATTAACCCATAATATAACTCAATAGGTTTAAAAAAATTAACACATACTATAACTTATTATTGTTCTTATAAGTTGTTTCCCTTTAAGTTGTTTGCCTTTAGATCAACAAATAAAAGTAAATAACAGTAACTATAAAAATTACTTCAACGTTTGAGGGCGTTACATTTTATATGTTATTATTGCTCACGATTAATTTTTATTTTTAATTTTAAAAATACATAATGGATTTCTATATTTTAATTCATTTCACTTCTTAAATCTTTTTATATTTTAATTCATATGCTTTATATAATATCATCAATATTATTTATACTTCTACAATCACATTAAAATTATTAATATGGCTGATATAGTTGAAGGCTTCATAAATATAACCAAAAACATTATTGCAACTCGAAGGATGCCTTACTAATTCACACATTTACCTGATTAACCATGTATAAAAAGTTTATGGTTCAACTTTAGTTTAACAAAAAAAGGGAATTACACATTTTATTGTAAAATGGACCATTTTTCTAAATAAAATTTGTTTATATATAAATGAATGTTATAAATAATAACAAGGAACTTATCATGGAGAAACTGATTAGAGTTGGAATAATCTCAAATCACTATGAAATTTGTGGGTGGGGAACCATGTGGCACAATTATATTTTTTAAAATTTATTAAAATTAATGGACCCTTTTGTTAAATAAACTTTGCTTATATATAAATGAATGTTATAAATAATAATGAGGAACTTATTAGAATTGGAATAATCTCAAATCCCTAGGAAATTTGTGGGGTTGAGCCACGAATCTAATTTTATAAATTTACTAAAACACAATGCAACTTAACAAACCCTATAATACACTACAACTCTTAATAAACATTAAGACTAAGCATATGATGAGCATATTCCCTTGAGAATCAATCTAGACCATCAATTAAAAAAATAAAATAAATTCAACAAATCGTCATCCACCTTAGGTTGAAATAAGAAGACTTTGACTCCCTCGATTGGGGTGGTTGCTCGAGGAAGTCGACTAGATATGGCTATCAGGAAAACACAAGGAGGGGTACAACCCACCACAACCCACATGCTCATGGAAATGGGTGCGGTGGCTTCCTGCATGACGATGTATGGAGTGGAAGGGAGAAGTGGTAGCCAGTGCCAGGCTAGTGATGGAGGTGGGAAGGACAGGACAGGAGGATGGTGGGACAGGGAAGGAGGGAGGGGGAGTATGAAGTAATGAAGGGTGATGGGGAGAGTATTCCTATGAAGGAGAGATGGAGGACTGACTAGGAATCTCATCTCAAAAACCTACAATGGCACGTTTGAAGTGGTGTCGGGTATGTTATATGGCTATATTCATTAATTGAAATGATGCGTGTGTCTTTATATGGAAGGGGAATGAGAGGTCTGACCAGAGAGGAGGGTAGGGATAAAGGAGGGAGAGAAGTGGACATGCAGGGAGGGAAGGGGACTGAGGTCGAACCTGTAATTGGTAATGCAAGGGACCACCAGGGACGGGAATATGAGGAAGCACATGCCATTAATTTAGCCATACAAACTTACAATGAGGAAGGAGATAAGGGAGATAAGCAAGTAAGAGGTGGGGCAATTGCGAGTGCTAGAGAAGAGAAAAAAGTGCACTAGCGAGAGGGGAGAAAGAAGGGAAAGAAATTGAGGGTGGTGATTATATGGTTCGAGGGGCGGGAGGTTAAGGATGTGTTGTGCTGTACAAAATCCCCCATTTCATACAATTTTACTTTCAAACTATAATATGAAATGGGTCCCTTTTAGATTTATGAATAAAATTGGTATCAACTTATCATTCCTCAAAAGGTTCGAAAAGAATTAATATATTATAAACATTTTGAGTAAACATAAATTGGTCTTATAAAAATAAATGAATAATTCTTTATTATTGCAATAAAGCGATCGCAAGATCGCATATCGCAATAACAAAGGATGCACAACAAAATGACCCATTGGTTTGCCCCGATGCGACAAGCGAATAACTATCGGATATCGGGAAGGTAAGTGATTGTAACAAACGACCCTCTCTCTATGCTCTGATGCGATATCGCTATTGGCAATTGGGGAGTATAACATGCATGCAACAAAAGGCTCCCTTCTAAGAACTCCCGATGCGAATTAGCTTTATCGCTATCGGCGATCGGGGATTTCACAACGACAAAAATATAACTACTCAAGCATTCCTCCGATCTCCGATTGCGATAAAGCTAAGCATGAATTTCAAAAAGGATTGTAAAGGCTTGGGTATATTATGTTAAATTATTAGTAAAAGCCTTTCTATTCCCGATAGTGATTCACTTGTGATCAACCGCCAAAAAATCAAAGCCACACTTAAATGAATTATTTGGCGAATAAACGATATGATGAACATTTAAATGATTGTCAGGTTTAAATGGCCAATTAATGGAGCAGTTATGCCAAAATCGCTTCAGAGATTGTATCCGCGGCAATATTATTTTAATGCTTCATTATTCATTTATTGATATAACTCTTTTATACTTCGTTTGCACCACATATTCTCTGCATTACGTTCATTTTATCTCCTGCGCAGAGCTCCTCCGAAGCAGCAAATTTAGGCCAAATGGGGAAGAAATCTAAAAAATTTGGAACAGCTTCAGCTTCCGCAGTAACAGGACAATCTACTGCTGATCTGGGAACAAGTAAACAAGGATTGATCTCAGACACTACATGTCTTGGTCTCGGTAATACTAGTTGGCAGAGCATCTATAATTTGGTTGAAGCCGAAGAGCCTCAACAAGTATTAGTACAAGCTACAACAGGTTCGAACCGAAAGTTCGAGGCTACCCTAAAGGATTTAGCCAATTGTTACTTACACCAGATAGCAGCTCGAGAGAAAATTCTTCCATACACAGATGTAGTAAGGTGGGAAGTTGAGGAAATCCCGATTACAAACAGAACATTTTGCACAGTCGACGGGAGAGTCTTCGGTTCGTTTCAACCCAATGATTTGAGACAAATGTACCATTTGCCTAAACCAGAGAAGAAGTATAAGAAAGCATTTCTGGAGAAGTTCACAGATGAAAATAAAACTAAATTAGCACCTATACGGGAATGGAGGCAGAACCCCACAAAACACAAGCATGAGTCCTCGGGTAAGTACTTAGTCGATTCATTATGTTCTCCTTATTGTAACGTTCGGGCAATGATGTGTAGGATTTGGGGGTTGCATGATTCCTCAAAATTCTCAATAGATATGGTACCTTTAATGGAAGTAGCAGTCAATAGCAAAATAATGTATTGGGGAAATATACTCTCTGATAAGTTAGCAACTGCTATTCTTGAGTTCAGAAACAAAACTCGCGTTACTGATAGGTTTATTCCTCCATTTTATTATAGTGCCTACATCTTAGATACTCTTTGTTTTAACTTCAAATTTCTTGTGTTAGGGTGGAGAAGGACCCCACATGACCCCATTCAGATTCATATCTATCACCAGAATTGTGGAAAGCCCATTATAAAGACCACCTATATCAAGTTTGCAATGGATTTATGTTGCCCATTTACTATGCAATTTTTGACAAACCTGCTCCTAATATTTCCTCACTAGCAAATATTGACTTAACTACCTCGGGAAACTGGTTCGGAGAGGATAAATTTACATATATAAGAGTTTTTGGCAGCCATGCCAGGCCTCATGTTCTCCCCTTGTACATACCTGACAAACTATTGGCTAGAGAGATAGCATATTAGCTTACGTCCGCAGGAGCGACCAAGACTCTAAGGAATTCAAAGAAGCAAGTTTGGCCTCTTTTTCCTCTAAGGTGTGGTGTTTACACTCTGCATGACTATAGCATGTAGAGAAAGAAGCAGAAAAGATAAATATACGGAATCTCGCCACTCTTCCTAATAGACGATTTGATCCAAGGAAAATTGTTTATAATGTACTGGAACAGGCAAAACTCACTAAGTTTGAACATAAAGAAGATGAGTTTGATGACCTATTTTCTTCGGCAGAGTCATTATTTCAGGTTCAAGCACTAGCAAAAATGAGATATCACGACGAAGGGTTAGTGGAATTCAACAAACTCAGAGAGCGGAGGTTGCAAACTCTGCCTCTAGATTTACTAGCTACTGCCCCAATGACATAATCAAGCGAGCCTGAACAGCAACTTACCAACGAACCTCCTGCTACATCAGAAATTTTTGAAGAAGTCCAAAGAAAACAGCAGGAGGAAGTACAGAGGAAAGAACAGGAGGAAGCACGAAGGAAAGAGCAAGAGAAAATACATGAGGAGGAACATAAAAAGGCGCAGGATAAGAGCAACAAGGATGTGAATGTCGATACCCATATTGACCCGAAATTTCTCCAAGAATGGCAGCAATTCAACTCAATCATAAGCAATCTAGAAAGCTCAAAAGATGTCGATACATCCAAAGAGACTGATACACAAGATACAACGTCAAAAAAGGTTCTAAGTGAAGGAACCAGTGGCCTACCCCCTAGTACAGACTTAGAAATAATTCCGAAAGATCCTTCAGATCAAATCATTTTGCAAGTGGAGGATATACTTCCATTGGATGTCTTTTACAACCCAAAACATAGGGCCGTAGTAAAGCGACAGTGGGAAAGGAGAAAGATTGATCAACCTTCCTTGTTCCCCAACCAAACAGAGACAGCCAACGTAGTTTGGAAGGAGGAGTTCGATCTTTCTGATGACCTAACAAAGTTGTCCCAGTATGCTGGAGCCTATTCGGCGGCCACCATGGACAAGGCATCGGAATTGAGTAATTTGCTAAAAGAAAAGACCAGGCAATAATTTTGTTACAAACACAGCTATCGGAGGCATAATAGAAAGCTGAACAATTAGAACAACAATTGTCAACTCAGCAGTAGTTAAATAATCAACTGAACAAGCAGCTACTTGAAGATAAACAGAGGGTCAATTCAAGTGCGATTCAAAGGTAGAAATAATTATCAGAAGCATTGGCAAAATTAAAGATGATGAATGAACTAATGGTAAAGACAAAAGATGAGAAAATTGCTCAATTATCACTTCAAATAGATAAGTTCAAGAGTCTTCCGCAACCTGTCGATTTCAGGACAGAAGCGCTTTAGATTAATAAGGCACTGGTAACACAAATAAGACTATCGTGTCATAAAATTGCTCAAGTTGAACCCCTGTGTGACATAACAACATCAATAATCAATAAATCAGTCGATGCCAGACAGGACTTAGAGCAGGCCGATGAGACCTTAACAAATTTTCTTACTTGGCAGGACACTAGTGAGGGACAGGTAGCAAATTTGCCTAAAATCCTAGAATCACATAAAGAAATCCTATTCTTGGAATGGCAGTCCCAATTGATGAAGGCAAAGAGAACAGTTTCTAGATGCAAAGTATCCACAAGTAATTTGATTTAATTAATTAACAATACTCTCTATTTATCTAATATTATCTCTCAATGTACACCAGGTAAATTGCTATTGGCTAAAACATTGGAGCAATCATGTTATCAAGAGCTAGAAAAGAATGGAAGGTTGATTATAGGTATTCAAAGTTTAATTTGGGACACCTATTGGTTGTTCCTAGTAAAACCATACAACCAGAGAGCCACCCTCAAGTGTCTAACAGATGCAATCGGGTGTATCATTCCCGATATACACGATGCCACATACTCGGCTCAGCTCAATTCTCGTCTCAGCCGCCCTCAAGAATTGGAACTGATGCTAGCGATATGCCAACTTTGATCAAAGGGAAAACAACGAGAGTGATGAATCATGCTGCCGACTACCAGATTGTTGTGGAGGAGATATTCAAGATCAAGTTATACCAATTTAATAGCATTTTAATTTTGTGGTTAGTTAGTTTAATTAAGTATTTATAGACCCTTTCATGTATTTAGAAAGGGTCCTAAGTTTTTGTATATGACTTAAACCTGAAGTTGCACTACTGTACTTCAGGTATATTTTTTTATAAAGACTAGGCCAATTATTCCAATTTTTGACAATGAAGCTTTTATGTGGATGTGCACTACTACCTTTATTTTTAAGTATCTTGAGTTGAAAGAAGGAATCAAAGTGCGATTGATGTTTGGGAATGATTTTGGCTCATATGGTACTATCTCTATGTCTATATTCATCTTTTTAATGTGAATTGTTATTTGATTACTCTTGCTATTATTGAATATATGCATGTGTTTCAACAACATTCTTTATACTTTCCACTATTGGATGTTTACAGGATGCTTTTCTTTTAATCATACATGTATTAGTAATATATAAAAGACAAGTATAAAAATGTTTTATTAATTACTTTCTTCAACTATTTGAACAAAGCAATTATTATATGAATGAATGTTTATGTTTATCGAATAGAGTCATCTATATGCTTATTGATGAACAGAGATCATCAAACATTGCACTTAAGAATAGAAATTTCCCGAGATAGAACAATTATTTGTATTTTCACTCTTTAGATTAAGTCATCCATCCATTATCACTTATTAGAAAACCAGTCACTCATCCATCCCCTTTTTATTCATCACTGGGAAACTGGTCCCATTATATCCAGTCAAAGGAGCTGCATTGAGGTCTGGACCGGGTGGTTTTCCCCAATGTTGATGCAATGATTTTCAAGGCCTCAACATTTTGGGCGCTAGAAGGAGGGCATGAACTATGAATGGCAAGTAAATCAAAATCTATAGACCATTCTCAGAGTAAATCTCCCTCCACCTCACCTCAGACCTCCCGTTTGCATTCTAAAATACTAGTATCCAAACGAGAAGAAGAGAGATCAACTACCACTGCTCAATCCCATCATACTTTAGAATGATTAAGTCCTGAGTCCCCTGAATTTCAGTCTCTCATCTAGAAACTTCAAGGCTTTTCCATATCACCTCATAAATCTGAAGTATCTCAAGGTAGTGAGACTTCACAATTCAATCTACCTCACCCTCTCACTGGACTTCAAATTGGAAAACTTGGCATTGAACCTACTGAGTTGCCTTTACCGAAAAGAAAAAAGGCTAAAAAGGACACTGAACGATCTAGTAGTGAGACCTTTTCTTCATCATCCTCCATCTCATCCTCTCCAGTTGGAAGTCAAACATTCACTCCCCCATTACATATTGTCGTTCAGGAGGGATCATCAACTTCAACATCAAAATCTATTCAATCTTCAAAACCAATTCCTCCCCAAACACCTGGAACTCCATCAACAATTGTTGTTACTTCTAAAATGGCCCAGAATCCATGGAACAGTTCTGGTGCAGTCACTATGCCTGTACCATTACATCCATTACCTGATTATCCTAAGAAGTGATTACCAAAATTTAATCCAGATGCTGGAACATTGGCCAAGGAACATATGAATAATTTCATGTTATCAGTTAATCTAAAAGGAGTAACAGAAGAAGATGTTGTCGTTAGGCTTTTCCCTTACAATTTACAAGGATCAGCTGGGTCTTGGTATTTTTCCTTACCCTCTGGATCCATTACCAACTGGAATATCTTTCAGGAGCAATTTCTTACCAAGTATGGCGATGATAGATCTTTAGCAACACTAATTAATGATCTTTCAAATCTAAGGATTGAATCTAGATAACCTATCAAGGAGTTTAATTCCCGATTCAATAAACTCTTGAATAAAATTCCTACTGATTCCAAGCCAAGTGAGCAAATCAGAAGCGAGTGGTATATTACAGCCCTACCTTCAAATATAGCCATTTTTGTAGATAAGGTTGGGAAACCAACTTTAGCCGAAAACATGAAAGAAGCGCTCGCTATGGAAAAACACATTATTACTTTAGAAAAGAAAGCTGCTCTTGAAGACAGGAAATCCAAAAAAGTTTCTTTTAAATATGATTCAAAGAATAAAACACCTAAATATCCATACGATATGGAGGGTCTACAAAAGGTCTTTAAAACAATGTCAAATGAAATGGTTGAAATTAAAAAACAAGTAGTAGAAACTTCAACAAAGAAACCATTTACGAATTTTAAGAAACCTAAGTCAGAACCACCAAATGTTATATCTAATGTAGATTCAGATCTTGAAGAGGAAGAAGAAGATGAAACAATTTCACCATCTGATGAATTTGAAGAAGAGGAAGTTCTCGAATGCCATGGAATGTGCGACTTCACATTACCTAACTCCGATACAAAAAATGAACAAGAAGCTTTTCCTGTGACTACCAGGAGTAAAGGTGCCCCTAAACCTGTCCAGGCAAGTTCAAAGAAAAGGAGTGCAGGTACTACTACTACAAAGGAAAAGGTACCTACAAAGAAGCTGGCCGCAACATTACCTCAAAACCAACCATCATCCTTAAATATACCTTCAACATCTAAAACGTTGGTAGTATCGGATTCAATGGATTATAATATTGTTGATGATATGAAGAAGACAAAGGCAAACATCACCGTGTTTGAACTTAGCAAACTAAACCATTAGCAGAAATTGCTTCTTAAGGAACTAAATGAAATGCCTTCTTCGCCTCTTCCTAGTGCTAAAGCTACAAATGATTCAAGTCAACCACCTTCTCGTAGGATTGAAGCTATTGATACGATATTAATTGGAGACAGATCAAATTCCCATACTCCCCCTTTCCTCTTAACCTATGATATCTATAATCGAAATCTATATAATTGTTTGATTGACTTAGGAGCATCCTCTAATATAATGCCAGCTTCAGTTTGTTCCAAACTGAACATTGAACCCCAAAAGTCTACAATTCACATTGTGCAGTTGGATAGAACCAAGGTCCAGGTTTTAGGGGAAATCAACTCTGTAACTATCAGGTTATCAACTGATCCACGAGTAGTTCAGAGAATTGATATCTTAATTGGTGATATACCTGAGTTTTATGGTTTAATCTTGAGTAGGGATTGGTTTGAGAAACTCCATGGGTATATTTCTACCGATTGGTCCCATATGTGGCTACCCTACAAGGGAAAACCAAATCAAATTAAAATCAATCAGGAGAAACATATGACCCATACTGTCACTAAATTTGAACAAGAAAATCAACCAATAGCATTTAATAATAATATTTTGGGGAATTACTCTTTCGAATCATTCTTTGGCAATTATACTGCCCAACCATCTCCTTTCTCAGTAAATAATTTCACATCCCAAATCGAAATTTTTTCACAAACCGATAGATCAAGATGTGTTAATATTGCTGAGAATACTATAAATAAAATTGTTGATAATTCTTTATTTTGGTCACTATACTTTGACGGATCTAAATCCAGTGAAGGATCAGGAGTAGGGTGTATTTTAGTTAGCCCCGAGGGAGAAAAAACTATGTTGTATTGAGGTTGGAATTCAAATGCACAAATAATATAGCTGAGTATGAGGCCTTAGTTCAAGGACTATACAAAGCTGTTGGTCTTAAAGTTCAATATTTGAAAGTGTTTGGTGATTTAGAGATTGTCATAAAACAAGTTAGAAATACAATTCACTGTCTTTCTAGTCACCTCAAGCACTATCACTCTTTGGTCCAAGAACTTATATCTCAATTTTTAGCATTCAATATTTCACCTATCCCCAGATCCCAGAATGCAGTAGCTGACTTGCTAGCCAATGTTGCTTCCAAACTCCTACCTTCCGAAGATTACAACCTAGATAGATTTTCAGTAGAGTTAATTTTTAGACCATCAATTCCTGACAATATCACCCATCGGCGAGTGCTCAATCAAGATGAAGACATCTTAAATTTCTTGACTTCCGACCAGTCCTACGATGATCAATTCATTGATGAAATCAATCATGACCTTCAAATGAAGGAAAAGTAGGAAGAAAACTCAATACCGAAATCAGTGGTTAAACTTGAGGATCTCTATGATATTAAAGATAGGTTTAAATAGGTAACCAATTTAAAACTCCAAAGTTCCACTTTAAGATTTGAGTTGATAAACCTTGGTACTGAGAAAAACCCTCAAAACATCAATTTAGGATTAGGACTTTCTTTGGAAGAAAGAATAGCATTCATTAGATTATTAAGAAAAAATAAACATGTCTCCGCTTGGAAATATGATGATTTAAAAACATACGATACATCAATCATTCAGCATACCATTCCAATGCTTTCTGAACAAAAACCAGTCCAACAGAAGTTGAGGAAAATTCATCCTAACTTAGAGAGTCAAATAAAATCACAACTCAATAAACTCTTGAAAGCTAATATTAGTTTTCCTGTCCGGCACTCAAACTGGGTTTCCATTATGGTGCCTGTTAGAAAGAAAAATGGCGACATCACGATTTGCATAGATTTCAAAAATCTGAATAAAGCAAGCCAAAAAGATCATTTCCCATTACCTACCATGGAGCAGATACTCCATTCAGTAGCAGGTTTTGATTTAATGTCCTTTTTAGATGGTTTTTCAAGATATAACCAAATTTTGGTCCATCCTGATGACAGACTCAAAACTACCTTCAGAAAAAAATGGGGAACTTACGCTTACCAGAAAATGCCTTTTGGACTTATTAACGCAGGAGATACATTCCAAAGAGCAATGGATATAGCCTTCAAAGGATTGATCAATAAAACAGTGGTTGTCTATTTAGATGATATTACTGTATTTTCCAACAAAAGATCCAATCATTTACATGATTTGAATCAAATCTTTGAACGCTACAGAAGGTATGGTATTTCACTCAATCCCAAAAAATCCTTCTCTTCCCTCAATCAAAGAAAGCTCTTGGGCTTCATCATTTCCAAATATGGTATTTATAGTGATCCGGATAGAATTAAAGAAATTTCTGAAATTCCATTCCCTCATAACAAAAAATCCATGCAATCATTTCTAGGTCAAATTAAATTTGTTAAGAGATTTGTTCCTGATTTTTCCCAGATTATTTTACCATTGCAAACCATGATTAAGAAAAATTTGGCGTTTAGGTGGGGATCTGCAGACAAGGAAGCATTTGACTCTATCAAACAATCAATAATCAATGCCCCCGCTTTAAACACTCCCAATTTTTCTAATCATTTCATACTATATACTATCACGTCCACTTCATCTTATGCAGTAGTACTCACTCAGATTAATGATCACAACTTGGAAGCACCAATTTCATTTTATAGTTCGAATCTTCAAGGTGTTGAACTAAATTATTCAGAAGTCGAAAAACAATCCTTTGTTGTGTACAAAGCTGTCAAACATTACATATCATTCCTATTAAAAGCCCATACAAAAGTTATAGTTCCTTTTTCTGCAGTAAGGCAATTACTAATCCAAAGGGAATTAGGAGAAAAAAGGGTGAATTGGGTCACAGCACTACAAGAATATGACTTGGAAATCAAGCCAGCAAAGATTGTTAGGGGCCAAGGTCTTTCCAGGTTATTAGCAGGAGCATCTAACATTCAAGAATCAGGTGATACAGAATACACTGAAGAAATCAACCAGATAAGTATCACTGGTCCTGAATCATAATATGCAGACTTGATCTTTTATTTAAAGAATTGATATGCACCTCCTAATCTTTCTTATAAAAACAAATGTGCCATTAGATTAAAAGAAAAAAACTTCATAATCATTGATGATGTACTTTTTAGGCAAAATTATGATTCAATTTTATTAAGATGCCTAGAAAAACTTGAAGCGCAAAATCTTTTGCAGGAGCTACATGATGGACTAGTAGGAGGACATTTTGGAGCTAATACAACATCCCACAAAATCATTCATGCTGGATATTATTGACCCACCTTATTCAGAGATACTCACGAATATGTAAGGAAATGCTGAAGTTGTCAAATCTCCAGTGGAAGACAAAGAAAACTAGCTTTCCCTTTGCAACCAGTCAACATTGATCAACCTTTCGAGCAATGGGGATTGGATATCATTGGGGAAATAACTCCGCAGTCCTCCAAAAAACATAAGTATATCCTTACTGCTACTAATTACTTTACTAAGTGGGTTGAAGCAATTCCTTTAAAGACAACAAATTCTGAAGTAATTATAGAGTTTATAGATCAATTCATCATTACCAGGTTCGGTGTCCCAAATGCTCTTGTTTTCGATAATGCATCTTATTTATCTATAAATTCTAAGTTTGAGTTCGCTATTAAAAGAGGAATTAAATTGAAATATTCTGCAAATTACTATCCTCACGGTAACAGTTTAGCAGAATCTACCAATAAAAATCTAGCCAAAATTATTAAGCGAACTATTGAGAAAAATCATAAAAACTGGCATAAATCTTTGATATTTGCACTATGGTTTGATAGAATAACGCAGAAGGCTTCCACAGGTACTTGTCCATTCAATATTGTATATGGGAAAGAAGCAGTTCTACCAACCAATCTATTGCTTCCTTCTCTAGCCCTAGTTTAGTTTATTGAAGAAATTCCCCCTTCTTCTATTCAACTCAGACATGATCAAATCTTAAAATTAGAAGAAGAAAGAGAAAAGGCCAAAATTACTCATGCAAAACATCAGCAGATTATCAAGTCATATTTTGATTCAAATTCATCCAGTTCAAAACAATTACAAGTTGGTGATCTAGTTCTGAAATGGGACAAAGCCCATGAGGATAAAGGAAAACACAATAAGTTCCATAAAATGTGGCTTGGACCATTTCAGATCAACAAGAAGATAGGCCATTCTACATTCATATTACAAGATCTATCAAGAGACATGGATTCTCTTCCTGTTAATGGCCTCATCTTAAAGAAATTCTTCAATTGAGGAGGTAACCCCTTCTCCTTTTGTAAGTATTCAAATTTAAGCAAAATGTGTAGTTTTTAGGATTATTAGGAAATAAAGTTGTAAGATATCTCCCATTGGCCTTTGCTATACTGAAAAAGTTGCTAAAAAGAAGTAGTTTTGATATTTACTTTTAAAATAGAAGCCTTAAACAAAAGGACAATTTCTAGGAAATTAGGTATATTCACATTCTAAAACCCCATTTAATTTTTGTGAAATCTTCTCAAGGTTTAGAAGTACTGTAAATCATTTTAATGTTTTCAAAATGGCCATGAAAAGGTTATCAATATCAAAACAAAAACTATTTCAATCTTAGCATCTTCAACTCTTACCCTGTCATCCATAATATCTTAAGGAGAAAATTGTCCATCCCATTCATCAAAGTTTATGATTACTCAAAGTGTAATTCTAAAATATTTGATATAAAAGATAAGGGGTCTTATTACAAGCCTGCTTACCATGATCATTGGGAAATAGTTTAACTGACATTACCAACATTGCATACCAAAACAAGGTAATGGCTTATAATCATAAGACAAGGGGTCTCATCACGAGCCAGCTTGTTCGGTTAGATTACAACCAATGAATGGCATTGTCAAACAGCTGGCCACCAAACCAGGACAATGGATTTTTATCTTACAAAATAATAGAAAAGAAAAGGAAATACAGAATATGAAAGCATATTTTTGGATTCATTCTTTTAATCATACTCTGAAATGGATGGGATAGTGGATAGTCAAATGGTTAAAAGGTATCCTTGTCGAAACTATGAACGTTTGCTGGCAGCAGAGGCTCTACCTATGACAAAGGAGTCATTTAAAAAAGCTAAGTTGGAAAGATTCTTTGTTTTATCATTATCAACCAATAGAGGCAAATTTAAAACTTAGAATGTATTTAATTTTAACAAGAAAAGAAATTAGCAAAAATAGCTCTTATAATATTCAGAATGTATGTATACCTAGTTATATTAGAATTTTCCTCTTTGATAAGATTTCTATATAAAGAAAGCCTAGGTATTTCAATATTTCTCAGAGATAACTGTTTCTCCTAGCGAATCGCCAATTGTTGTGCTGTACAACAACCCCCCATTTCATAAAATTTTACTTTCAAACTATAATATGAAATGGGTTCCTTTTAGATTTATGAATAAAATTGGTATCAACTTATCATTCCTCAAAAGGTTTGAAAAGAAGTAATATATTATAAAACTTTTGAGTAAACATAAACCGGTCTTATAAAAATAATGAATAATTCTTTATTATTGTGATAAAGTGATCGCAAGATCGCATATCGCAATAACAAAGGATGCACAACAAAAGGACCCATTGGTTTGCCCCGATGCGACAAGCGAATAACTATTGAATATCGGGAAGGTAAGCGATAGTAACAAAAGGCCCTCTCTCTATGCTCCAATGCGATATCGCTATTGACGATCGGGGAGTATAACATGTATGCAACAAAAGGCTCCCTTCTAAGAACTCCCTATGCGAATTAGCTTTATCGCTATCGGGGATCGGGGATTTCAAAATGACACAAATATAACTACTCAAGCATTCCTCCGATCTCCAATTGCGATAAAGCTAAGCGCGAATTTCAAAAAGGATTGTAAATGCTTGGGTATATTATGTTAAATTATTATTAAAAGCCTTTCTATTCCCGATAGTGATTCACTTGTGATCAACCGCCAAAAAATCAAAGCCACACTTAAATGAATTATTCGGAGAATAAATGATATGATGAGCATTTAAATGATTGACAGGTTTAAATGGCCAATTAATGGAGCATTTGTGCCAAAATCTCTTCAGAGATTGTATCCGCGACAATATTATTTTAATCCTTCATTATTCATTGATTGATATAACTCTTTCATACTTGATTTTCACCACCTATTCTCTGCATTACGTTCATTTTATCTCCTGCGCAGAGCTCCTCCAAAGCAGCAAATTTAGGCCAAATGGGGAATAAATCTAAAAAAATTGGAACAGCTTCAGCTTCCGCAGTAACAGGACAATTACTGCCGATGCGGGACCAAGAAAAAAAGGATTGATCTCAGACACTACATGTCTTAGTCTCGGTAATACTAGTTGGCAGAGCATCTATAATCTGGTTGAGGCCGAAGAGCCTCAAGAAGTATCAGTATAAGCTACAACAGGTTCGAACCGAAAGTCCGGGGCTACCCTAAAGGATTTAGCCGATTCTTAACTACACCGGATAGCGGCTTGAGAGAAAATTCTTCCATACACAAAAGTAGTAAGGTGGGCAGTTGAGAAAATCCCGATTACAAATAGAACATTTTGCACAATCGACAGGAGAGTCTTCGGTTCATTTCAACCCAATGATTTGAGACAAATGTACCATTTTCCTGAACCAGAGAAGAAGTATAAAAAAGCATTTCTGGAGAAGTTCAAAGATGAAAATGAAACTGAATCAGCACCTATACGGGAATGGAGACGGAACCCCGCAAAACACAAGCATGAGTCCTCGGGTAAGTACTATGTCGATTCATTATGTTCTCCTTATTGTTATGTTGGGGTGATGATGTGTAGGATTTCGGGGTTGCATGATTCCTCAAAATTCTCAATAGAGATGGTACCTTTAATGGAAGCAGTAGTCAATAGTGAAATAATGGATTGGGGAAATATATTATCTGATAAGTTAGCAACTGCTATTCTTGAGTTCAGAAACAAAACTCGCGTTACTAATAGGTTTATTCCTCCATTTTATTATAGTGCCTACATCTTAGATACTCTTTGTTTTAACTTCGAATTTCCTATGCTGGGGTGGAAATGGACTCCACAGGACCCCATGCCAATTCATATCTATCACTAGAAGTTGTGGAAAGCCCATTATAAAGCCCACCTATATCAAGTTTGCAATGGATTTATGTTGCCCATTTACTATGCAATTTTTAACAAACCTGCTCCTAAGATTTCCTCACAAGCAGAGATTGACTTAGCTGCCCTAGGAAACTGGTTCGGAGAGGATAAATTTACATATATAAGAGTTCGGCAGCCATGCCAGGCCTCATGTACTCCCCTTGTACATACCCGACAAACTATTGGCTAGAGAGATAGCATATTAGCTTACGTCTGCAGGAGCGACCAAGACTCTGAGGAATTCAAAGAAGCAAGTTTGGCCTCCTTTTCCTCTAAGGTGTGGTGTTTACACTCTGCATGACTATAAGCATACAGAGAAAGAAGCAGAAAACATAAATATATTGAATCTCGCCACTCTTCCTAATAGACGATTTGATCCAAGGAAAATCGTCTATAATGTACTGGAACAGGAAAAGCTCACTAAGTTTGAACATAAAGAAGATGAGTTTGATGACCTATTTTATTCGGCGAAGTCACTATTTCAGGTTCAAACACTAGCAAAAATGAGATATCACAACGACGGGTTAGTGGAATTCAACAAACTCGGAGAGTAGAGGTTGCAACTCTGCCTCTAGATTTACGAGCTACTGCCCCGATGACACAATCAAGTGAGCCTAAACAACAACTTACCAACGAACCTCCTGCTACATCAGAAATTTTTGAAGAAGTCCAAAGAAAAGAGCAGGAGGAAGTACAGAGGAAAGAACAGGAGGAAGCGCGAAGGAAAGAGCAAGAGAAAATACATGAGGAGGAACAGAAAAAGGAGCAAGATAAGAGCAGTAAGGATGTCAATGTCGATAGCCATATTGACCCGAAATTGCTCCAAGAATGGCAACAATTCGACTCAATCATAAGCAATCTAGAAAGCTCAAAAGATGCCGATACATCCAAAGCGACTGATACACAGGATACAACGTCAAAAAAGGTTCCAAGTGAAAGAACGAGCGGCCTACCCCCTAGTACAGATTTAGAAATAATTCCGAAAGATCATTCGGATGAAATCATTTTGCAAGCGGAGGATATACCTCCATTGGATGTCTTTTATAGCCCAAAACATAGGGCTGTAGTAAAGCTATAGCGGAAAATGAGAAAGATTGATCAACCTTCCATGTTCCCCAAGAAAATAGAGACAACCAATGTAGTTTGGGAGGAGGAGTTCGATCCTTCCGATGACCTAACAAAGTTGTCCCAGTATGCTGGAGCCTATTCGGCGGCCACCATGGACAAGGCATCGGAAGTGAGTAATTTTCTAAAAGAAAAAGACCAGGCAATCATTTTGTTACAAACACAACTATCAGAGGCACAACATAAAGCAGAACAATTAGAACAACAATTGTCAACTCAACATCAGTTAAATAATCAACTGAGCAAGCAGCTACTTGAAGAGAAATAGAGGGTCAATTCAAGCATGATTCAAAGGCAGAAAGAATTATCGGAAGCATTGGAAAAATTGAAGACGATGAATGAACTAATGGTAAAGACAAAAGATGAGTAAATTTCTCAATTATCACTACAAATAGAGAAGTTCAAGAGTCTTCCGCAGCCTGCTGATTTCAGGATAGAAGTGCTACAGATTAATAAGGCACTGGTAACACAAATAAGACTATTGTGTCGTAAAATTGCTCAAGTTGAACCCATGTGTGACATAACAGCATCAATAATCGATAAATCAGTCGATGCTACACAGGACTTAGAGCAGGTCGATGAGACCTTAACATATTTTCTTACTTGGCAGGACACTAGTGAGGGACAGGCAGCAAATTTGCCTAAAATCATAGAATCACATAAAGAAATCCTATTCTTGGAATGGCAGTCCCAATTGATGAAGGCAGAGAGAGCAGTTTCTAGATGCAAATTATCCACAAATAATTTGATTGAATTAATTAACAATACTCTCTACTTATCTAATATGGTCTCTCAATGTACACCATGTAAATTTCTATCGGCTAAAACATTGGAGCAATCCTGTTATCAAGAGCTAGAAAAGAATGGAAGGTTGATTACAGGTATTCAAAGTTTAAGTTGGGACACCTATTGGTTGTTCCTAGTAAACCCATACAGCCAGAGAGCCGCCCTCAAGTGTCTAACAGATGCAATCGGGTGTATCATTCTCGATATACACGATGCCACATACTTGGCTCAGCTCAATTCTTGTCTCAGCCACCCTCAAGAAGTGGAACCGATGCTAGTGATATACCAACTCATATCAAAGGGAAAACAACCAGAGTGATGAATCATGCTGCCGACTACCAAATTGCTGTGGAGGAGATATTCAAGATCAAGTTATACCAATTAAATAGCATTTTAATTTTGTAGTTAGTTAGTTTAATTAAGTATTTATAGTTAGTTAGTTTAATTTTGTAGTTAGTTACTTTAATTTTGTAGTTAGTTAGTTTAATTAAGTATTTTGTAGTTAGTTAGTTTAATTTTGTAGTTAGTTAGTTTAATGAATCCTCCCTTGTACATTTAGATGTAGATAGTCGATTGAAACAGGATGATGTATCTGACTTTCAGCACATTCAGTTTGATAGCATTTCTAACGATAGTCATGATGACCATAGTTCAGATACTAGTCATGAACAGGTTTCAGAACCAGAATATGAACAGGGTTCAGGTTTAGATCATGAACAGGTCTCAGATACTGATCGGCAAGAAGTTCCTACAGGTGGTAGTCAGCCAATCGAGGAAGCGCCAGAAACATCCTTAAGGCGGTCGACAAGAATCAAACGGCCACCGAGAAGGTATGATGATTATGTCACTTCTGTTGCATTTACTGCTAATGACAATGAACCTCTGTGCTATCAGGAAGCAATAGAAGGTTCGAAAAGTGACAAGTGGAAAACAACAATGAAGGACGAAATGATGGCCTTAAATAAGAACGACACATGGGATCTGGTGGAGCTTCCGAAAGGTAGGAAAACTGTAGGGTGTAAATGGGTCTTCAAGCTGAAACGAGGTGTGAATGATACGGAAGACAGGTACAAAGCGCGACTGGTTGCAAAAGGGTTTTCTCAAAAAGCCGGTATTGACTTTCATGAGATTTTTTCGCCAGTGGTTAAAATTGTTTCAGTTAGAATTGTGTTAGCATTAGTGGCTTTGTTTGATTTGGAGTTGCAGCAATTAGATGTTAAGACTGCATTTCTACATGGTGATTTAGATGAGGAAATATGTATGGAACAACCGGAAGGGTTTGTTCAACATCGCAATGAGAAATTTGTCTGCAGGCTCAAGAAGTCATTATATGGCCTGAAGCAGTCGCCTCAGTAGTGGTATAAGAAGTTTGATTCTTTCATGTTGAGTCAGAAATATGTTAGAAGTGAATATGATCATTGTGTTTATTTTAAACAGTTGAATAATGGCGTATTCATTATATTGGTATTGTATGTTGACGATATGCTTTTAGTAAGAAAAAGCATAGAAGAAATCAACAGGTTGAAGGCTCAGATGGCAAGGACATTTGATATGAAAGATCTAGGAGCAGCAAGACAGATTTTGGGCATGGAGATTTTCAGAGACAGGAGCAATGGTAAGCTATGGCTATCACAACAAAAGTGTATTGAGAAAATACTTTTGAGATTTGGTATGAATAATGTGAAGCCTGTGTCAGTCCCTTTAGCTTCCCATTTTAAGATTTCTTCGAGTTTATGTCCTAATACAGATGAACAAAAGGATTATATGTCTCGAATTCCATATGCCATTGTAGTAGGGTGTTTAATGTATGCGATGGTTTGTACTCGACCAGATATTTCACATGCAGTTGGGGTTGTCAGCAGGTACATGGCAAATCCGGGTAAAGAACACTAGTCAGCAGTGAAATGGGTGCTTCGGTACTTGAGAGGCACAAGTAGTTATTGTATTTCTTACAATAAGAGTGGTCAATTTGTTTGCGGATATGTTGATTCCGATTTTGCAGGTGATTTAGATAAGAGAAGGTCAACTTCAGGGTACGTCTTTAGTCTTGCAAGTGGAGCTATCAGCTGGATGTCAAAGCTACAGAACATTGTTGCTTTGTCCACTACTGAAGCAGAATATATTGCTGCTTCTCATGCTTGCAAAGAAGCGATTTGGTTAAAAGGTTTGGTTGGTGAATTTGGTAGGTTGCAGGACAACATCAAGTTACTTTGTGACAGTCAAAGTGCAATACATTTGGCTAAGAATCCGGCCTATCATAGTAAATCAAAGCATATACCGATCAAGTACCATTTTGTAAGACAGGTTATCACTGAAAGGGGAGTCTCTCTGGAAAAGGTGCATACAAAGGAGAATTGTGCAGACATGTTCACAAAACCAGTTTTGTTAGAGAAGCTACGCTGGTGTTTGGCTTCCCTTGGCTTGCAGAAAAGATAAAATAATAATAACAGGGCATCAGGCTAATTGTTGTCAAGGTGGAGATTGTCGAGATTTTCTGTTTGGAGTGAAATAGGCATTAATATCTGTAGGTGACAACAATAGAATTCAGTTCCTAGATTAGCTCTAGGTTGTTGGGAGGTGATTACTGCCTCCTATATTTGATGTGAGTGAGTTAATGAGGTTGTTAGATTCTCTATGCTATATAATAGGCAACCATTCGGATGTTGGGATGATGGGTGAGAGTTTTGTGAGGATTTCATTTTGTAATCTCCTGTTCAATTAATAAATTGCCTATGCCTATGTTGTGTGGACGTAGCCCAGATTGGTTGGGTGAACCACGTTAATTCCTGTGTCTTATGTGCTTGATTTTTTCAGCTGTGTTATCTTGTTTAAGTGAGCTGTGCATCTCTCCAACAAAAAATAGGGAACAAAATCTGAGACAATGATATGAACATATGTCGTTGTTATTCAGTCAATCGTTCACAAAGCGAAAAGGATATAGTGATCAGAACATACAGGAGAAAACCTTTTGATATAGACCATATCAATTCATGGCCACCTTCTTCTATTGGTGCATATCTGAGGCTCTGTTCCCCTTATCAACTAACACACACGGAATTATGTAAAATTGAAGCAGGAGACCATATAGTTTGGAATCCCAAGGTATGCCATTGCCAAAGTTTGGACATCTATGCTTGCTCATTTTCCTGCATTATTCACATGAAAGAAGTATATACATATTTAGTCTTCCCCTATGCATCGTTTTAAGTAATAATCATAAGCAAGTTATATAATTCAATAACTTATTTATAATTCTATAATCATAAGTGTTAGAGTTGCAATAAATATTGAAATTTTTAAGCTTACCTAATGATCTTATGAGTTGCGTTGTCAGTCTTATCCTTATCTATTCAATCATCAATCTTATCTTCTAGCTTTCGCTAGAAGCCTATATTTTCCTATAAATTAGGCTCGTGTATATCTCACTTTCTCTAGTAATGAAGTGGTTTTTCTCTTCGTTCTTCATCTTGTGATCTCTTGGTAGAAGGATTGTTTAGCTTTGTAGTCTGATCCTTGGATAGTATGATACTCTTTCAATAAGCAAGTTATGATACTCTTTTAATAAGCAAGTTATAGAATTAAATAATCATGAGAAAATTATGTGGCTTCTGAAATCCATCGAGATGAGAGAATCACGCAATCATAAAAATCTTTGCCTAAATAAAAGTTGGGATACCTAAAAGGATGTAATGTAATTAAGTTTTTTTCATTATTATTAGGTTTGTGAAAGATGTTATCATATAAGGAAATAATGTTTAGACGAATTTTAATACAAATGTAATAATATAACTTATATTTTAAATGGTTGAATTTCAATACGAATAGTGAAAAGAGATAATAATGAAATAAAATTTCTTTTTTAATTTGTTTTAAGTAATATTAAGTAAGTTAATTGTGTTGATAAATAGTTGACAAGTCATAGTAAAGATATTTTACAAGTTATAATACAGATATATCTTAATTATAAATATAAATAGGAAATAATATTTAAAAATTATAAAGTATGATAATTGATACAAATTAATATTCATTATGTTTGTTAAGAAAATTTTTTTGGTAGTAATCATATAGAAAAAAGATTTCCCGACGCGTTTAGAACCATTCAATGTGGTTCATCGTTAGGACAACATGAAGAGGCACATCATGGCACCAGTTTAAATAGAGATTAATGCACACATTTTCATCAAGCGAAGGATCTCCATATTTCTCTCTACTTAAAGATGAAGAATCTCGACATTGATCTCTACTTAAACGGATGCCATGATTTGCCTCTTCATGTTGTCCTGACGATGAACCACACTAGATGGTTCGAAACATGTCAGAAAATCTTTTTCCTGTGTGATTACTACTGAAAACATTTCCTTAATATTCAATATGGATCGCAAAAGCCTGACTTCAAAAAATTCATTATGTTTTTTTTCATTGATTTATATGAATTAAGTCCAATTTTAATTACATCGTACTACAAAATAAACCTTGTACCTCATTGCACCATATTTGAATAAGATTGTGACATAGATATATTTGGATAAGACTATGACATGGGGTGTTTTAAACAAAGAATGTGAGCTTTTCAATATAGCATAAATCTCCATGATGATATTGAGAATATGTATAGGAAAACAAACATGTAGATGTTCAAAAGTATAATAAATGGTAGGCATATAGGGTGTTATCCATAGAATATGAACAAACTAACCACATGGATTTGAAATTTTTATCTCCTAATGCATAAGCTTCTTCATTGTTTAAGCTTAAGTGCATATTTTATTATTATTACACCAAAGGAATGATAAATTTGATACAAATTAATATTCATTATGTTTTTTTTTCTTTGAACCATTTATACGACTTAAGTCCGATTTTAATTACATTTGAATGCAATAAACCTTTTACCTCATTGCACCATATTTGAATAAGATTTCGACCTAGGGTGTTTTAAACACAAAACGTGAGTTTTTCAATATAACATAAATCTCCATGATGACATTGAGAAGATGTATGGGAAAACGTGCATGTGGATGTTCAAATGTATAATAAATGGTAGGAATATAGGGTGTTAGCCATAAAATATAAACAAACTAACCATATAGATTTGAAATTTTTATCTCATGTAAGATTTCATTATTATTTAATTTAATATTATTATTTAAATTTAATTTCATATATTTATGCCCTATGGTGTTTCCTTAGGAAAAACTCTCCTAGTATCCATGTTTCCTCATTATCTACCATTCGATCTTTTGTTAAACGATTGAATTATACGCATCCGTCGCAGCTAAAAACTTGCGAAGGCAAGTTTCTTGATAGACCAGACGTGGGCAGTTGTAACTAGCTAGATAGTTGCAAACGTTGGTTTCTTGGCAATAAGTTGTTCTCTCCAACCAACTTTGAAGCTCATGTTGGCATCAAGAATCATCGACCTTCTCCAAACCTTGTTTTGGAAGATGTCAGATATTTAATGCAATCCCATATGCATGTACTGCATCTCGAGATGGTGTTTTATGGTTTTTTCAATTTGGATCGATGAGGACACATTGGATTCATCTTTCCCCACGATGATATACTAGCAGAAATCATGCCGGTCATTGAAATATGGAGATTTGTTGAGGATTTTTCTGGTAAAATCCCAAAAACAAACAATTCAAGCACACAGAGGCAATGCTCTGTTTCCTTTACTCCAGGATCTTTTTGCACAGGGAAGCTTTTTTTTTTTTTTAAATTACTCAGAACAGAGTATTGCACCACCATAAAAGATTTTCTATTCATTAAAATAAAAATCACTGATACATATTCATCCTTTTTCACTCAGAGGGATTCACCAAAACATTTCAACAAAATTATTCTATCTCCTTTGAAATTTTACACCACTGTGTGTAAAAATTTCATTTACATTCACTGCTGTGTGAAAACAAAGATGACAAGGATTTACTGCTGTAAAAGAAATAAAAGGATCAACACACTGCTGTGTGAAAAATTACGTATTCACCAAAACTTACTTTTCCCTTTTCACTGCTGTGTGAAACAATTCATGGGTTTTTTTTTTTTTGATACATGCTTCCCCCTGGTTTTTTTCTTCACTGCCGCGAGCCCTCTCTCTTTTCATTCTAGTCCATTTTTAAAATGAACACAAAAACATTACATAAAACCAAAAAAAATTAATAATACGTTGACTTATGCCCATACCTATCAAATAAATTCACCATACTTCCGTTAAAAAAAATTAAAACTCCTACCAACATTCTACGAACTACATTAAATCACATTAATCTCTTTTCGTGGGCGGTCAACCAAAAATTTTGTTTTACTCCACGCTATATTTATTTGATGCAGGCCCGTATGCATGTTGGAGCAATCGACGGTGGAGAGCGATGGACCAGATCGGATGGTAGAGGAGATATCGGAAGAACCTTTTTAATCGACATTTACCTTCCGAGAAATTGTCAGGGGGTGATGTCACGCCTGAGCCACGCGTCAGCACTATATCTTCTCGGAGCGCCTATGTACGAAAACCACTCCACACAAAAACGGTTCCGAGAAACTTACCGGGGGTTTATGGTTTTACTTTGGTGGTTTTGGGCGTATTAAATGCAGGCCCGTTCAAGTGATGCGTGGTTGAAATTACAATTTCAACACTCCCCTTTAATTTCAACTGCTGGGCATTCAGTCATACCCAGACACTTCCTAAAAAATTCAAAGCTTTTCTGATCCAGTGGCTTTGTCAAGATGTCTGCAACCTGTTCTTGAGTCCTGCAATGTTCTAGGACAATTTCTCCATTGTTCACCAATTCTCTGATGTATTGAAACCTTGTATCAATGTGTTTCGTTCTCTTATGAAACACTGAATTCTTTGACAATTAGCTGAGCTATTGTTGCAAAAAATCATTGTCGCTTTTGCCTGCTCTTGGCCTAAGCTCCTCAACATCCTTCTCATCCAAACTGCTTGACATGTTGCTGCTGTAGCTGCCACATATTCAACCTCTGCTGTAGACAATGCTACAATGGACTGCTTCTTAGAAGCCCATGAAATGGCTCCTGAACCCATATGAAAAACATAACCGGAAGTGCTTTTCAGATCATCAACACTTCCAACCCAATCACTATCTGTGTATCCAACCAAATCTTAATGTTCTGAGACATTATATAAAATTCCAAACATTTTGGTACCTTTGACATACCTCAAAATTCTTTTTGCTGCCTGCCAAT
>APFE031368440.1:128479-219640 GCA_000404065.3 Pinus taeda
ATGTGATAAACCGATCTCCATCGACGGCAATAGACTGCAAGATTCCGCAAGAGGTATGGAAAGGACACCCTTGTGACTATTCTAAACTCAGAGTGTTTGGTTGTGATGCATATGCTCTAGTGCCTAAACATCAGCGAACTAAATTAGATCCAAAGTCTAAAAGGTATATCTTTGTTGGGTATGGTGATGGAACAAAAGGATTTAGATTGTGGGATCCTACTACCCGCAAAATCATCATCAACAGAGATGTAAGGTTTAATGAATCCTCTCTTGTACAGTTAGATGTAGATAGAAGATTGAAACAGGATGATGTATCTGATTTCCAGCATATTCAGTTTGAAAGTTTTTCTAATGATAGTCATAACGACCATAGTTCAGATTCTAGTCATGAACAGGTTTCAGAATCAGATTATGAATAGGGTTCAGATGGAGGACATGAACAGGTCTCAGATGGCGATCATGAAGAAATTCCTGCAGTTGATAGACAGCCCATTGTGGAAGCACCAGAAACATTCTTAAGGAGATCTACAAGGATCAAACGCCGTCCGAGAAGGTATGATGATTCAGTTGCTTTGATCGCTAATGATGATGAACCTTTGTGTTATCAGGAAGCTGTAGAAGGTTCAAATAGTGACAAATGGAAAGCAGCCATGAAGGAAGAAATGATGGCCTTGAGTAAAAACGGCACATGGGATCTGGTGGAGCTTCCGAAAGGCAGAAAAACTGTGGGATGCAAGTGGGTGTTCAAGCTGAAACGGGGTGTGAATGATACGGAAGATAGGTACAAAGCTCGGCTGGTTGCAAAAGGGTTTTCTCAGAAAGCTGGCATAGACTTTCATGAGATTTTTTCACCAGTGGTTAAAATTGTTTCAATTAGAATTGTGTTAGCATTAGTGGCTTTGTTTGATTTGGAGTTGCAGCAGTTAGATGTTAAGACTGCATTTCTACATGGTGATTTAGATGAGGAAATATATATGGAACAACCGGAAGGGTTTTTTCAGCATCGCAATGAGAAATTTGTCTGCAGGCTCAAGAAGTCATTATATGGCCTGAAGCAGTCGCCTCGGCAGTGGTATAAGAAGTTTGATTCTTTCATGTTGAGTCAGAAATATGTTAGAAGTGAATATGATCATTGTGTTTATTTCAAACAGTTTAATAATGGCATATTCATTATCTTGGTATTGTATGTTGACGATATGCTTTTAGCAAGCAAAAGCATAGAAGAAATCAACAGGTTAAAGGCTCAGATGGCAAGGACATTGATATGAAAGATCTAGGAGCAGCAAGTTAGATTTTGGGCATGGATATTTTCAGAGACAGGAGCAATGGTAAGCTATGGCTATCACAACAAAAGTATATTGAGAAAATACTTTTGAGGTTTGGTATGGATAATGTGAAGCCTGTTTCAGTCCCTTTAGCTTCCCATTTTAAGCTTTCTTCGAGGTTATGTCCTAATACAGATGAAGAAAAGGATTATATGTCTCGAATTCCATATGCCAATGTAGTAGGATGTTTAATGTATGCGATAGTTTGTACTCGACCAGATATTTCACATGCAGTTGGGGTTGTCAGCAGGTACATGACAAATCCGGGTAAAGAACACTGGTCAGCAGTGAAATGGGTGCTTCGGTACTTGAGAGGCACAAGTAGTCATTGTATTTCTTACAATAAGAGTAGTGAATTTGTTTGCGGATATGTTGATTCCGATTTTGCAGGTGACTTGGATAAGAGAAGGTCAACTTCAGGGTACGTCTTTACTCTTGCAGGTGGAGCTATCAGCTCGATGTCAAAGATACAGAAAATTGTTGCTTTGTCCACTACTGAAGCAGAATACATTGCTGCTTCTCATGCTTGCAAAGAGGCGGTTTGGTTGAAAGGTTTGCTTGGTGAGTTTGGTAGGTTACAGGACAACATCACGTTACTTTGTGATAGTCAAAGTGCAATAAATTTGGCTAAGAATCCGGCCTATCATAGTAAATCAAAGCATATTCCAATTAAGTACCATTTTGTAAGACAGGTTATCACTGAAAGGGGAGTCTCTCTTGAAAAGGTGCATACAAAGGAGAACTGTGCAGACATGTTCACGAAAACAGTTTTGTTGGAGAAGCTACGCTGGTGTTTGGCTTCTCTTGGCTTGCAGAAAAGATAAAATAATAATAACAGGGCATCAGGCGAATTGTTGTCAAGGTGGAGATTGTTGATATTTTCTGTTTGAGTCAAATAGGCAAAAATCTCTGAAGGATGACAACAATAGGGATTCAGTTCCTAGATTAGCTCCAGGTTGTTGGGAGGGAGTTAATGCCTCCTATATTTGATGTGAGGGAGTTATGAGGCTGTTAGATTCTCTATGCTATATAACAGGCAATCATTCGGATGATTTTCTAAGAGTGTGTGAGGATTTCTTGATGTAATCTCCAAATTTGATTAATATATTCTTGATGCCTATGTTTGGTGGACGTAGCCCAGATTGGTTGGGTGAACCACGTTAATATTGTGTTATGTGCTTGCTTCTGATGTGTGTTTAATTTATTTGCTGTGCACCTGATCCAACATGTGAGGGACTAATATAAAAAAAATGTGATATTTGATTTGGGTAATACTTATTGTGTGGACAGTTTTTAGCTTTTTAGCTGTAGAACTGATTCTGGATTCCATGTGTAGTCTATGACGTGAGGGTTAGGTATGACATAATTTATTATTATACCCATAGAAAAGATATTGAGAAGTTTTGTATATTATTATATCCATTGAAAGAGTTACTGACAAGAGCACTGAAAGGTTGTCTAAGAAAACATAAAATAATAGGAATATTGGTTGTAGAGGAAGGTAATTGGTCAAGTATTCAGATTTGAAGTTAAATGTCTATGAAAAGTCCAGCATGTTGACAAACTGAGGTTATTGAGTTTGTTGAACACTGTTATTCTTGTGTAAATATTTAAACCATAACTTAATTCAAGTAAATAAAAAAAAAAATTTGTTTACTTTACCTTGAACTAACTATTGCAACACCCACCGAATAATTACCATACCCTTATAATTATATTGTTGCAACATATTAGAATGCTTTAATTGACGAGGGTGATCAACGATGTGATATAATAATGTTTGCATACAATTTTATGGGGAAACCTCGTTAAACCCCCATGCACCTTAACCCGAACTTCAGAATGGTTAATCAAAGCATCGGGAAGGCTTGGTGGAATACAAATAGGGTTCACCATAGTAGACATTTCGCAAGAGCTGATCCCTCCAAGGCTAATCCAACGACGTGAACCCATTTGCGAGCGGTTAGGGTTCTGGTCTTTGGTACCCGTCCTCAGTTTGTCCTTTGCCTCATGCACTCCACCAAGGCTGCACTCTGCAACCCATGGCCATTGAAGCTACTGTTAAGGGTCGTTTCGCAAGATACCGGGTGTTTTACTGTGAGATTTGTATCGCTTGCAAGATTATTCTTCAAATTTTCTATGGCCTAATCTTCAGCAAGGCTCACGTGCTAATCATTTCATCCACCAATTGCTCTGTTGTGCAGAGGGTTTCATTCTTAAGGTCTCTTCGGATTTCGACGAAGTTTTCTGAAATACCCACTTGTAGATGTAACCTTTGCTTAGAGTCATTTTTCTCTTATTTGTTGTAAAACTCAGAATCTTTGATAGTCTGCCAATTTTTTTCTATGGCTGCATGTTACGGTTTAGGTACTTTTTTTTTGCGGGTGTACAACATTTGCAGATCTAATGAGTGTGGGTGAAATCTCAAAGTTTTAGAGAGCCGAAATTCTTGTCATAGGTAATTTCTACCACCCTTCCACCTTCCTTATAATCATACGCATTAAGTTAATAACTTATCTACAAGCATTCTATTACTTCCTTAGGTTTTTTACCCTCTGCGTGGTTTTCAAGTTAAAGGCAAAGCTTTCACAGGGGTTTCAGATGGCAGCGCCATGGTTTCGATATCCTGAACACCAAGTGCCTTTCTGCTTGCTTGCAATTAGTCAGCGTGTCGGGTTTTAGGAATGGGGTTTCTAAACCTTCGATTCCGTTGAACGAATAATTTGAATATAACAATGTTTTAAGAAATTCTTTTTGCCTGACCGAAGGATTTCATGTTTTAGGAGGCTTTGCTCTTGTAATTTTATTAAACACTCTATTTCAATGATTCAAGTTTCCAATGGGGTTTTTTTCTATCCATTTTCTTGTTGCGGGGCTAAAGGGTCTTTCTATCCTACCGGGTTTCATGGCACTCACAACATCTTGTCTATTACGGTTTAGGCTAGGGTTTTCTACTTTTCTTGTTCAAACCCTCCTTGGCATAACTTATGACTTTAGAATCCTAAGATTTTGGTCACCACTTCAACCCTTATTTAAAGAACAAATATGTAATACCCAAAATTTAGATTTTTGTTTAAATGTGGCATGAAATCTGTTAGTGTTATTCAATGGCGTAATGTGGTTAAAAATTTCTTTATACTAGTCTCTCAGTCATGAATATTCTTCGTTGCAAGTGATCCTTAATGCTATGAACAATATAACATCTATATATATATATATATTATTATATATATATTATATATATATATAAATATATAGATGATATATATATATATATATAATATTATATAACATATATATATATAAAATATATATTTGGCTACTTCTTGAATATCATGTATTTTTTGTTTAACCAAAGAATTGTATAATGGTTTTTGTGTCTAAATTCAATTCATTTGTTTCACAATTTCATAGGGGACTGGCCCTGGTAGCTGCAAAAGCGGAAACCCGACCCTAACCCCTTCGATTACCTAACATCAACTTCTATTTTTATAAATCAAGAACATTTCTAGCATTAACGTAGTCATGGCGCACATCTATATTTTCCTACAGAAAAGAGAAACTGCATTTCCCGTTTTTTAGATTCTGCCCAGGAATGAATACATTCTGCCCTTCCCTATTCAGGTCCATAGTTCATTTACAACACAGAACCTACAAAGACAAATATTGGAATTAATATCATATATTAAGGAACCAATTTCCCGTTTTTTAGATTCTGCCCAGGAATGAATACATTCTGCCCTTCCCTATTCAGGTCCATAGTTCATTTACAACACAGAACCTACTAAGACAAATATTGGAATTAATATCATATATTAAGGAACCAATGAGTTTATGCAAAGTTTGAAGTAAAACTATAGGGTTTACTATTTCAATATTCTCTTTTAGATTTCACGGTGTTTTCTTATTATAGTAGTTACAGTTTCACTTACAGTAGAAAAAACAGACTTATCACATGTTCAGACTACACAGTTAAGTAGAACATATATACTTCAATCTATACTTAAATTACCAAGTACAAATATAATTAAATATATATATAATATATATATATAGTCATGAATTTGTAATTCAAACTTAACCAAATCTCAAATATTTATCTCTCTATAGAAAATCCATGAACTCAATAAGGTGAGACCTTCTCCATCCAACTATAAGAAGGGGAATGGCATCCTCTTCCACCCCTGAGCTTCTACTTCAGACATCAAGCAACAATGATCTTTATTATAGAATCAGGCGATGGACCTCGGACTACAGTTCAGTCTTCCAGCCTCTAATTCCTTCTCATAACAAGGTTATCCATTGGAGCAAGTCCAGATCTGGATATTCCTTGATTACTCCACTTCTTCTTTTTCACAAAAATCCAAAACTGGAACCCTTTCTTCCCACTAAGATATTTTTTCTCCAGGAAAGAAAGGTGTAATTGTTCCTAACTTCCTGGAGGTTGGAATTCATTTGCGATCTACTTTCTTGAATTCTACGTTTCCATAAAAGAAAAACAATATTATTATCTTTAAATTTCCATCTAAAATGTCATTGGACTTTTCAGAGTCCTGTTTACCAACCAAAATAAATAAAATAGTCTGACTATTATGTGGGAGGTGTTACATCTTCCCCTTAGGAAAAACACCTTTCTCGATGTCTACTCTAGCCCATGAAATAGAGTAGGATAAGCTTGTCTCAGTATACTTTAATCTTCTCAGGTAGCTTCCTCCAGGATAAAGCGCTTCCATTGCACTTTAGCTTGGGTGATAACTCCCTTCCGCAAAGTTGTTTCTCTCCAATCAATAATACACAGAGGTTCTACCACGAATTCCCCGTCCCGCTCGACTTGCCAAAACATCATTATCACCATTAGTTATTCATTTTAGCTGGGTTATAACATAACTCAAATTGCACATCTTTCCAATTAATTCATACACATATTTCTTTAATAGTGATACATGAAAAACACTATGTACTTTTACGTGATGAGGAAGAGCAAGCTGATAAGCTACTGGTACTATCCTTCCAAAAACTTGGAAAGGGCCATAGTAACAGGGTGCCAATTTAACAAAAGTACCCCACTACATGGTGATTTTCTTGGGTTTTATATGGACCTAAACATGATTCCCACCTTGATATTCCTTGAAACTTCGCCTTTTATCTGCATATTTTTATTTATTTATTTATTTATTTATTTTTTGAGCCACTTTCAAGTTCTGTCGAACTTTCTTCACCTTCTGCTCCATTTTTGCTAATGTTTCGGGTACGAGACTCATCTTATCCTCCAGGTTATGTCACCCAATAGGACTCCTACACCTTCTTCCATACAACACTTCATAAGGGTTCATCTTTAGTGATTCGTGGTATCTATTACTATAGGATAATTAAACGAGATGGAGGTAGTCCTCCCATTTGGTTGGTTGTTGCATCACATCCACTCGCAACATGTCTTATAGCACTTGATTAAACCGCTTTGTTTTACCATCTGTCTGAAGATGATAAGCGGTGCTAAATTGAATTTGAGTACCTAGCCCGGTAAAAAGAGCTTTCCAGAATGCAAATGTAAAATTTGCATCACTATCAGATATTACTACTTTTATCATTCCTTGCAATTGAAATATTTCCCTCATAAAGATGTTTGCTATTTCCACAACTTTGTAAGTGGACTTAACAGGAATAAAATGAGCAACTTTGCTTAGCTTGTCTACCACCACCATGATGGTGTCATGCTGTTTTCAAGTTCTTGGAAGTTCGGTTATGAATTCCAATGTAATCATGGAAAACTTTAGGGGCTAATATTCTCAAGTTGGCTAATTTTCTATGTTTTTCTTGAAAAATTGATTCAAATTTTTTCATTTTTTCTAGAAATATTGTGCCCAAATTTTATAGTATAATTGTTTTTTACCTTAAAGATTGCCAAAAGTTTATAGAACCTATATAAAATCATTAGAAATTTGAATATTTCTACAAAAGTATAGCCAAATATTTTATAGTTTGCATATTAGGGATTAGTAAGATTCGCCAAGTTTTCTAAACTTTAAAATAAATTCCCATCCTTAAAATTTTCCTTGGATGTAATCATCTCGCATTTCCACTTAGGCATAAGGAGTGGTTGGAGAAGTCCAGTAGGGTGTTGATGCTCATCTTTAACCTATTGGCACTCCAAACACTTTTCCAAGTATAACATAATGTCCTTCCTCATTCCAGGCCAAAAATATGTTTTCTTAATTGCAGAGAACAAATTTTGATAACTTGGGTGAGCGGCATAAGCATTGTGGTTAAACTCATCTAATGACATTTGTTTGAAGCTTAATTGATTAGGAACATACGCCCTTCCTTTCAAAATCAACAATTTTCTACCATTTATTCCATACTCAATTGTTTTCCCCAAATCCTGCATTTGCTTAATTTTTTGCCATAAAATTTTATATTTGGGATCCTTAAGACCAACTTCCTTGAGTTGTTCTATCACATCAACTCTATGTTTTGATAGAAAATTTCATACCGCATTGAACCTTTATTCCTAAAGCAAAAGTCACTCGATTTTCCTTCCATTTAAGGTGTCTTATATCAAAGTCAAATTCACTCACGAATGTTGTCCACTGAGCTTGGTGCGCATTTAAATTGGGCTGCTTAAAGAAATTGGTTAGACTGCTATGGTTTGTCATAAGTACAAATTTCTTCCCCAACAAGTAATGCCACCATACCTTCAATACATGCACAACTGTAGTGAGTTCTAGACCATAAGTTGAATATGTTGTTCATGTTCCTCGAGCTTCCTTGATTCATAAGTGTTATAGGTCAATGTGGGCATATCAACCCCAACTTCCAAATCTATATTATTAGGGTCCATCAATCCCTAATTCAGTTGTTTTCATTCCCTAATGAGGTCAAACTACATCATGCCTTCTTCCCAAGAGTTTCCATGACACCATTCATCAAAAAAGTGTTCCTAAAGAGATCAACACAGGTAGCCTTCTATCAAGCTGCATTACAATGCAGGAACTGCATTGGCTAGGTGTGTTGCAGTGCACTTAGCTTTTGTTTCACCTGCGTTGAGCAAGTTTCTACGAATTTTTTAAATGAATTCATTGGATTCCTCAACCAATGGATACTTCTAGAAGTTTCGAAGTTCGTTGAGCTTGCATTTGGATGAGGAAGAGGATGAATTAACTTCAATACATTATCCCTTCCTCCATGGAACCAATTCCCAAATTTGGCAGAGCATTCATGAAGGCCATTAATGGCTTGACCTCCTCCATTCAGCTATAAATTGACCAAGCATTCAAAGGTTGCTCTAGGTTGGAATTTCTTGAGATAAGGAGATGTTGTTTGAATGAGATTAGTAAGAGTATTGTAATGATGTTGAATTGTTGCTTCATGAGGAGAGAAGGTATCAAAATTGGAATGAAGACACTGAATAAAGAATAAACATTCATGGGTTGTAATCTTTCCTTTTATCAATAAAGAATTCAAAGCTTTTTCCATTCATGTTCTTGTATTATGTATATCGTATTTTGGATTCTATGATATGTTTGATTAACAGATATTTATTGTATGCTTTGATGGGTTCTGTATCAACTTGTGTGCAGGTACTTTCCAAGCGAGTTAAGTATGGAAAGGAGTGGTGGAATCGGTCAAAGGAGAGAGGGAGCAAGTGAAAGCTACAGGTTCATTTCTCCTCTTACCTCTCTTATCTCTTGATTAAAGAAAAGGTAGAAAATTACTTTGGCTATTGTTTCTAGACTTACTATTAAGTCTAGAGGGTTAGCGTTTAATAAAACACTAAATTTTCCCAAAACAAATTAGCGACTCCATTGGGAAATGATCCTATCCATTGTAGTAGCTTATTTGTCTTCTTAAAGCACTTTGACATACTGTACTTCCTCTCATTTATGGAATTCAAGTCTAAATTCACTGAAAATTGAATCAAATTTAAGCATAAAGTCGCCTTCAGTAATAAGTGCACTTGTATGACTGACACAGTGTTTTGTAGTGCACTTCCCGCATAGACACAGTGTGATTCAGCGCACTGTCTCTAACTACTACCTACGCTGATCCCTTTAGGGTCAGTTTTCCCATCTAGGAAGTAAATTTTTTTGTCAATTTTCATTAGTTTGAATTGCTTGTTGAATGTAAATGATGTCTTATCTCTGAAAATAGTTTTTCATCTCCTTAATCCAGCCCTACTTTGATTGGATTAATTAATGTTTCTTTAATGTTTTCTTTGTCATTATCAGTCTATAGTCAAAGTTAGAATATAGTTTATCAATGGTTTTTCGATAGAAAAGTGTGGTACAATCGTCATTTTCTTCGAAAAATGAAGTGTCGTAAAGTCTTCCTTCATAAATAATCGATTGATTTATTTGTGTATTTGATTTTTATTTTCATTTAAAGTGTCAAAAATCTTCATTTCTTTAAAATTGAAAGTGTCGTATAGTCTTCCTTTCCCTTTAAAATAAATTGTCACAAATCATCATTTTTTATGAAAATAGTTATGAATCGTTTGTGCATTAGTTTCTTCTTATTGCAACATTCACATTAAGAGAAACTGAAATGAAATACATGCAATTTGCATTTTAGAGTTTGAGTTTGTGAATTCTTGGAAGGAATAGTTTAGGGAATTGCATTAGTTTGTGCTCATTGTTGCTTGTTCAAAAAGTACTTGTATGCTCTATCCCTCATAGCTAGGATTTTCATTACTGAAATTAAATGGAAAGAGTGCTTCTCATTCTAGTTGCTTCTTATGGATTTTGAAAAACATCACGTGGTGAACCTTCAAAGGAAAATTTTAAGCAAGATCAACCTAAAATTTACATAAATTAATCTAATAACGCATTGGAAATTAATGAAAAACATCTAGAGGTCTAGGCTAGAGACGTGTTCTAACGTCTTTAAACCTAGTGGCTGTCATTTTCACTGAGGTTGGGTGATTCCTCCTCTCTGATTCGATAAGTGCTAGTACAGACTTGTGCTCCCTGTACCGTCGAGTATATAGTGGGAGACCCCAATAGGTTGAAATCCTTTATCCCTAGGAAGCCGAGTCTACCGCCTTATCGATGCAACATACTGAACACAACATTTGGGAAGGTTGACTGTCGTATGTAAATTCCTTGGTCATTTCTCTTTTATTTATCACCAAGGTGTATATTGCAGTTTTACAATTTGTCTAGTAAACCCTCTTGTCTAGAATCTACAAAGCAGTCACTTTCATTCCTTTTCGACGATTTAAAAGTAAAAGGATCATCTGAGCACTTGTCCTTTCAGGCTCATTAAACATCGAAGGCGACTAGAGTCATCTGTTGTTTTTTCTCAACTCTTTAAAAATGAAAAAGCGAAGTTGTGTTCTAGTGTTGTAAAAAATTAATTAACCGCGGATAACATTCTCCTCGCTTTCTCCTTAGTTGATCTTAGGTTGAAACATCTGGCGACAAATCCAGAGTCCACCCATTAAGGAATTCCTTTTGATGTGAATCCTAGTCCTTTTCCTCCTTTTGGAAATATTGGTGCTCCATATATGGCTACATTATCCCTACTAGGATTTACCATTGGCTTGCCAGTATTGTTGCTTTCAACCTCATTGGTTCAAAATTTCATGATTTCTCCACAATCGAGTACACCTCCAATTGGAAAAAATCAACCTCTAATTGATCCTAAAGTTGACCCTTTGCCTTCTTCCTCAGTTGTTTTTTCCTCCCCTTCTTCCTCTTCACCTGGTGAAAGTATTGGTACTAGTAACCAGGTGGCTAAGAAGAATAAGAAAGGGAAGAAGAAGAAGAAGAAGCAAGTTTAGCAGAGGGGAAACCAAGCAACTATTACTTTGAATGCAACATCAAATGAGAAATCGTCCATCAAGCCTCACAAAGTTTGATATCCATGCAAACTTTGTGCAGGATACCATCTTCTTTGAAATTGTCCTAATATTCCTCAAATCCTAGAAGAATGGTCTTCTCGTTCACATCATCCCCTAGAAGAATGGTCTTCTCATTCACATCATCTTGTGTCATAAACTTCTTGAGATCATGCTGGTGACACACCTTCAACTAGTGATAGTAAAGTTCATGGAGAGAAGGGAAAATTTAAGTTTCCCAATAGGTTATGTGAAGGGAATCACCCCATTCACCTTTGTTCTTATCTGGATGAAGCCAAAAGAGTGTTGGATAACCGTTCTGCTTCACCACAGTGACTTCCATCAGGTTACATGAAACTATCCCTTAATCCTTCACTCATTGATGAATTGAATGACTCAAACCAACTGTCGGTCAAACCCACTCTCTCTGAAAGTGAATGCTCTGAGTGTATACCTGACCCAAATCAACAAGTCGAGGTAACAATTGATCCGATTTCAACTTCATTAAATCGTACCCTTCCCGAAGAGAGTGAATATGATACCACTCAGGTTCTTTTCATTTCTTTAGATTCTAATGAGCTTGGGGGCAGTCCTATTGTTCCATCACAAGAGGAAAATCCTCTAGTTCTCTTAACTCAAGGGGTTAATCCTCCTGTTTCTACGGTACCCCCTCCAAGTAGTACAAGTTTTCAATATGATTGTATCTGGCACTATTATAGATGAAGGTGCGTTTGTGAGTATCCTTTCCTCAACTTCTTGGCAAGTGCTTGGTTCACCATAGCTTGTGCCTGTTACACAAAATTTGTTGGGTTTTAACAGAGGAACCAGTCAACCATTAGGGATCCTCCCTTAGTTACCTATTACTTTGGGAGGAGGAATTGTTTATCTGAATGTGATGGTAGTCCCAAGACCTTTAGATTACACTTTACTTCCTGGGCATGACAATGTTTATGACATGGGAGCTATTGTTTCAACACTCTTTCGAGTGATTTGTTTTCTTATGAAGGCATAATTGTCACCGTTGACCAGCTTTCATTTCCCGGTCCAAATATGGCTCCCAGTCAACCATCTTCCCTAATTGGTCCTTTTGTACCAATGGTATCATACCCGCCACGAGTTAATTATGTGGAAACCTGTTCCATACCTACATCAACTGATGATCATTTCAGTGATGTTGTACATCATGTACAGGGGGCACTCGAACCAGATCTTTACTTCATGACCTTTTTTGAGTTGTTATACAAAGAATACGAGGATGGTTCTTTTACTGTGTCAACCTCGTTAAAAAATGAAACAAGTCCTATGAGTATAACTCATTGTCTTTTGTCAACCTCATTAAAAAATGAAACCAAGGAAATGAGGATAGTTCTTTTATTGTGTCAACCTTGTTAAAAAAATGAAACAATTCACATGACGAAAGTTCCTAGTCTTGTGTCGACCTAGTTAAAAAATGAAACAAGGGACTATGAGGACAGTTCCCGGTATTGTGTCAACCTTGTTAAAAAATGAAACTAAGGGTATGAGCAGAGTTTCTTGTCTTGTGTCAAGCTCATTTAAAAATGAAACAAGGTCCCCTAAAGCAAAGTTCCAAGTTGAGACTTGGATTAAATCTCGTAAAATCCCAGTCGAGTCTTTCACTTGTTATCGTTAAAGAACCTTCATTCCATCCACATGATGACCACAAGCAGTCTACTGAGGTGAATGTAATGAAGCTTAGGGGGCATGCACCTAATGGTAAAGTTAAATTTCCCTAGAGGTTATGTGAAGGGAATCACCCCATTCACCTTTGTCCCTGTCTGGATGAAGCCAAAAGGTGTTGGATAACCCTCCTACTTCACTGGAGTGACTTCCATTTGGTTACAAGAGACTCTCCCTTTCATAATTCTAGGGGCATGTAAACCAATCTCAAGCATACTTCTTAGTTTTAAGCTTGTGTAAAAATGAAACTGAATCCAAGCATATTTTTTCATTTCAAGCTTCTGTAAACATGAAATTGAATCCAAGCATAGTTACCTATGGTTGAATCTTATTTAAAAATGAACCCATTTCCATTTTAACCCTTGTGATTGTCATTCTATCACCCTTTTCTATCAAATGAGCCTTGTTTTTTTTATTCCATCACCACCATCTCTTTGGCCGATCATATGCTTTCACTTGGTTCTTTTACCCTTTTTTGAAGAAAAGTTACAATGAGTGGTCTTATTAGCTAGCCTTTTCACATAAATCAACATGTTTTGAGAATTTCCCACATTACCGGAACCAGTTGCTATCCTAGAAACCACTCGTTCCTCAAAGTAGAGTCCTCTTTAAACTCTTTTCAGACTCTCTAAGTATGAAAATATTGTTGAGCACTTGTCTATTCCAGCTTGTTAAAGGATTGGAAATGATATCTCTCTTGTATTATTTTACTCTTTTTCGGACTTGAGATATTATTTTACGAAAAAGAACTTGTGGAGTTTCCTTTCCGTCCCTTTTCAAACTCTCTGAACATGAAAAGGACCGAGTTATATTTGTCATTAAACTCGTTAAAAACATCAAATAGCGACAAACTTGTCCATTTAGACAAGAACTAAGTTTCACCTTTGCTAGACTCGTTAAATCATCAAATAGCGATGAATTCACTCAAAGGGTGGAATTATACAACAAGCATATGTTATCCTCCTCAAGCTTGATAAAAAATAAAGAGGTACTAGTCAACAATGACTGGGGCAAAAGAGAAAAAGCCGAGAACACTTTATGGTAGCAGGTAGCTCTTAAACATGACATTTTCACTTCATCACCATGACTATGTGGGTTGGGTCATTCAGCTTGATGGTTATCACACTGTTGTTCTATCATACCATCCATCACTTTTCTTTGGGTCAATGCTACCAATTCACTTTAGTTTCGCTGATATGTTCAAGAGAAGTCATTCAGTTCAAAACCTCATCCTTTACAATATTGTAAACCTTCATTTTCATGTCCACCATTCCTAAACCTTGTGTCGTCAGTTGATATTAAATCTCCAAAATCATTTACCTCGTTTTGTGTCGTTGATGTGGGATACATCAAGGCCCTCCTACGAGAAGTCGCTTCTTGTCGACATCAGCACATCATCCAAGAAGTTGACTTAGAAACACCCCTTCAATACCTTGAGGCTTTCATACATCAATGGAAGTTTTCTTGCTTCTGGCAATAGGTTGACATCACTGGCCTTCGACCGAAAGACTTCGTATGGTGTTCGAAATTAAATCATTTATTCACACCTTGTGAAATGTACTACATTACCTTGACAGTCATTAACATTATCAGTGATTCTTCTCATGTATGTTAACGGATTACATCATTGGCTGGTAATCAGATGATGTCTCTCCATGTTCGACTTTAGATCATCTATTCACATGGTTAGACTTGTACATTGAGTGAATATTGAATGAGATTAAAGACCCCGGATCTAGTTTCATCCATCTGGGCTGCGATATATTTTTAGGAGTACTATATCAAATGTACAAATGGCCTTACATTCATGGTCATCCAATCGTGGGTCTATATCTATAGACAACTATATTTGTACATGTAATGAAAGTTTATAAGCTGAGCATGGGTATGCCTTCCCTCAGCTAGTTCGTGATGAAAAATCAAATTATCATGATATTTGTATTGTAATTGATGCAGGTCACCTTCCACTTCAAAACCTTCTCTCCAAATGGTAAAGCATTTCATGGACATGTTTATTTTCAACTTCATGCTTTAGGGGGAAACTGTTATAGGTCAATTTGGGCACATCAACCCCGACTTCCAGATCTATATTATTAGGTTCCATCAATCCCTAATTCAATTGTTTTCATTCCCTAATAAGGTCAACCTACATCATGCTTGCCTCTTAAGATTTTCCATGACACCATTCATCCAAAAAGTGTCCCTAAAGAGATCAGCACAGGTAGCCTTCTATTAGGTTGCATTGCAATGCAGGAACTACACTGATTGAGTGTGCTGTAGTGCACTTAGCTTTTGTTTCACCTACGCCGAGCAAGTTTCAACGAATTTTTTAAATGAATCCAATGGATTCCTCATCCAATGGATACTTTTGGAAGTTTCCAAGTTTTTTGAGCTCACATTTGGATGAGGAAGAGGATGAATGAACCTCAATCCATTATCCCTTCCTCCATGGAACCACTTCCCAAATTTGGAATAGCATTCATGAAGGTCATTAATGGCTTAACCTCCTCCATTCAACTATAAGTAGACCAAGCATTCAAAGGCTGGTCTAGGTTGGAATTTCTTGAGCTAAAGAGATGTTGTTTGAATGAGATTAGTAAGAGTATTGTAATGATGTCGAATTGTTGCTTCATGAGGAGAGAAGGGATCAAAACTGGAAGGAAGACACTGAATCAAGCATGAACATTCATGGGTTGTAATCTTTCCTTTTATCAATAAAGAATTCAAAGATTTTTCCATTCATGTTCTTGTATGATGTATATCGTATTCTGGATTCTATCATATGTTTGATTAACAAATTTTTATTGTATGCTTTGATGGGTTTTTGTCTTGGCTTGTGTGCAGGTACATTGTAATCGAGTTAAGTACAAAAAGGAGCTCTGGAATTGGTCAAAAGAAAGAGGGAACAAGTGAAAGCTATAGGTTGGTTTCTCCTCTTACCTCTCTCATCTGTTGATTAAAGAAAAGGTAGCGAATTACTTTGCCTGTTGTTTCTAGACTAGATTCTAAGTCTATAGGGTTAGGCGTTTAATAAAACACTATATTTTCCCAAAACAATAAGCCACCACTTTACCATCCTACATCAGAACTCCTCCAACTCTTTACTAGAAGGCATTCATACACATAGTAAAATCATTTCATGGATCAACTACTTTCAAGATAGGGACATATGTTAAAAAATGTTTCAAAACTGAGTTGACATTACACTGTCCATTTAAAATCTCTACCCTTTTTTCTGTAGGGATGTCATGGGGTACGCAATTCTAGAAAACCCCTCGATAAATCTATGATGTTGACACCTAATCGGGAGACGAATTAAACACTCTCTCCCTCATGTATATAATGAAGATATACCTGATGGAATAAAACAATCAAATCATTTTTTGCTTAATGGAGTTACTACCTAGCCTGACATGGTATCAGAGCCAGTTCCTTTTTTTGTCTTTTATGTCCCTTGTAACTCCCAGTCTGCTCTCCATATAGTTGAACTGCTCCTAACATGGTAGCTGCACCCTCCATACTGTCCAGCGCTGTCCATGCTGTCCTGACATGGTTTCATAAAAGAAGTGTTGTCCTGACATAGCTGCCCCCTTCATACTATCCAGCGCTATCCATCCACAGTTTGTTTTTGCTATGAAAACGTCCTCTCCACTGTTATTCTCGCTACGGTTTTCCTGTTGGCAAAAAAAAAACTCAATCCTGCAAAATCCAAAGAATATCATCCTCTCGATACAAGTGGTACTCTTTTTCTTCAAGTTTTACTTCTGTGCCACCATATTCAAGAAGAAGAACATGGTCACCCTCCTTGAGACTAACAGGAATAGTGTTTCCATCCTTGCTACGAGAACCAGGCCCAACTGATATGACCTTTCCTGAGTTCAACTTGCCAGTGCTCTCCGGAAGCAAAATGCCGCTAGCGTTCTTGCTCGAAGCAACATCTTTCTCTATCAAAACCCTGTTTAGCAAGGGGATAAGCTTCTCTGCCATTAGTTTGATACTGTAAGGCAAGAAACCCTTATAGCCGAAGGCATTTTATATATAGACCCTACAATTGCAAAAATCCTTCTGCCTCCACCATCACACAAGCAGCCCACAACATTCGGCATCTGAGAATTCTACGGAACATCGATACTGTGCACACCGTCAATATAGATCCTGGTGAGCAGAAGGCGACTGTTACAAAATTGTAATAGATGTAAAATGTAATCACAAGCAGCCCGACACCAATGTTTAGCTTGTGTCCGTGGCCAAACGTATCCTACAGTTTAATCTCTCATTCATTTAACATGCGCTATTCGATTGGTTGGTACGTGATGTGCTTTGCATAAGATTAATTTATCTCTGGGTTCTGGATAGTTTTGGGATTATTCCATTATTTTTTGTGCACCGGCCATTGATCTTTATTGATATCTTTGTCTATCTGAAAATAAGTTTAATGATCGAGTTGTGACACAATGTCTGATAATTACAAATCAGCATCATTAGTTTTATATGAAAGAGAACAGTATTATGAATGGAATTGAGAGTCCAAATACGTCTGTTATATGTTCTTCGGTCTTTAGGTGGATTCAGTGCTTTATGCTGTTGAGGGTATTTTTTGAACTTAGTATACTACAATATTCTAGATGAATACAAATTGATATTTGAGTTTGCTGTCCAATCATATCAGAACTATATTTTTTCCATTAAGAATAAAAGTTTCACAATAGAAGTTTTTTTTGCTACAGTATGCATTCAATCATATCCATGGTGGGAATAGTTCTCATTGGCAAGGAGAACTATCCTGAATGGTCCCAAATGATAAAAAACACCCTCATTTTCAATGAGTTGTGGAAAGCGGTGTGTGTCAGAGATGAAGACAATGAACCAGTATAGCCTACCGCAGACAAAGAGCTCGTCATTTGGGAAAACAAGAATAGCAAAGTTTATGCATTAATCGCAGCATCTGTAAATGAAGAGGTGAGTCGCCATATTTCTTCATATTCAACTTCCTTTGAAACCTTACAAAAGCTGAAAGAACTCTATGACTCACATTCTTCACTTGAAGTTGTTCAACCCATGATTAAACTCTTCACTCTTGAACTACAAAATAATGATCCTCTTGCTCTTGCATTTGAAGTAAAGTCTATAATGCATGATATCAAATCCACTAAGGTTGAATTGGATATTCCTCTTATCGCTTTTCTCAAAGAAATTTCTCATACTTACTCCAATTATCTTGAGTCATTGCAAGCAAATGGAAATCTCAAAGATATAATCTTTGACTCTCTTGTGAAAAAGTTTGCTGAAAGAGAGAAAGATTTTGGAAAGAAGACAACCCCTAAATCTTCTTAAGAGGCTGTGTGCCTTGCTCATAAAGAAAAGCATCCTACTCAAGATTCTACAAGAGGAAGAGGTGGTCGAAGAGGAAGAGGAAGATATTTCAAAGGTAGGGGGGCAGACTTTCTCAAGGAGAAAAGGCAGATTTGCACTGCATTCGCTGCAAAAGAAATGGATCACATGATGCCTCTACATGCAAGCTACCATGGGACAAAATTGAGCAAAAAAGAAACCAATCTAAAGGTAAAACTGATGATACAGACAAAGGTAAAGCACCTGAATCCGCTCACTATGTTGTGGCACAATGTAACATTGGAGTAAATGAAGATTTATTTAATGCTTCATTTGCTTCTTGGAAAAATGATTGGTTGCTTGATTCAGGAGCAACCTGCCACATGACTCATAGAAAAGATTTTTTTGAAGATTTCACTGACAATGTTGATGGAGCAGTATACTTAGCAGACCAATCAAAAATCAAACCATCAGGGCTTGGCACAATCAGGCTTAAACTGTCTGATCTTCTAGACTTTCTTTTGCCTCATGTTCTATATCTCCCACAACTGAAGATAAACTTGTTGTCCTTGGTTCACATCCACCAGCAAGGACACTCCATTCATATGTTTGATGGCAAGCTTGAGGTAAGAAAAGCATCTGACCACTCACTTGTCATGAGGAGAATAGAAGAAGAAAGGCTTCTCAAACTGCAAGGAACCTCTGCTCATGCACCACATTTCTCATACAATTCTCATCATGAAGAAGGTACACTTCCATCAAGTTTATTATGGCATGCTAGATTTGGACATTTGAACTATGACAGTCTCCGCTTGCTGAAGAAAAATGGTGTTGTTGGTTTGCCTACAATTCCTAGGAAACTTAAGCAATGTGATGCTTGCATTCTAGGAAAGCATAGCAAATAGTCTTTTCATGATTCACATTCAAGAGAACTTAGAAAACTTGAACTCATTCATTCAGATTTATGTGGTCCAATGCCTATTCCTTCTGCAAATGGAAATAAATATATCATGACATTGATTGATGACTACATCAGAATGTGTTGGGTTTATTTATTGAAGAACAAATCTGATGCTTTTCAAACATTCAATAATTTTCATAAATGGATTGAAAATGATGCACAATCTCATATTGGGTCTATTCACATTGATAATGGAAAAGAATAAACATCAGATGAATTTGAAAACTATCTTCGCCAACATGGGATCAAACATCAAACAATTGTGCCTTATAATCCCTAACAGAATGGTGTAGCTGAAAGAATGAATAGGACAATCTTAAATATGGTACGATCCATGCTCTTCTTCAAGAATGTAAAGATAATGTTTTGGGCTAATGATGTTCTATGTGTTGCATATATAAAGAATAGATGTCCATCTAATGCTATTAGAAACAAGACTCCTTATGAAATGTGGTATGGACATGTTCCTTCGGTAAAGCATCTCAGGGTCTTTGGTTCCACTTGTTATGCCTTAATACCAAAGGTACATAGAAACAAACTTGGTGCTAGAAGTCATAAGTGTATCTTTCTGGGATATTCAAACACGTCCAAAGCATACCGCCTCTATGATGAAGTAAATAAGAAGTTTGTTGTATCTAGAGATGTAATTTTTCTTGAATCATCCAAAACTGACAATGTTGTTGAGCGGAAACTTGATCGCTTGGATGGATTCACAAAAGTAAAATCATTTCAAGAATTTGATAATCAGATTCCACATCTTGAAGGGGGGATTCCTATACTAGAAAAACATGTGGAATCTTCTTTTGAAGAACACTCTCCCCTGCAAGAAACTCCAACAACGAATGATGCTTTAAGTGATGTAATTGATAGAATTGGGAGACTCAATCTTGATTCAGTGCCAACTCAATCAACGGAGTAGCCTGGACCATCTCAGAAAGGTCCCCCAAAGTGGCTGACAAAGACACTTGAAAGTGTTCATCCTGATGAGGTTGGAAAGACAGGAACTATAAATTCAAACCGGCAAAATGGAGCTGATGTAGATGACTCTAATTCACCTGTTGATATTGATGTTTCTTATGATTGTGAATTGAACTTGTTTACATATTTTGAACCAACTTCCTTCAAAGAATCTGCTTCTTATGATGAATGGAAATAAGCGATTCAAAAGGAGTATGATGCCCTCATAAAGAATGACATTTGGAAGCTGGTTGATCCTCCATTAGGAACCAAACCAATTGGCTGCAAGTGGGTCTACAAGAACAAGTATAAAGCTGATGGCTCACTTGACAAGCACAAATCTAGGCTTGTGCCAAAAGGTTTTGCACAGAAGGAAGGGGTCAATTATGACGAGACTTTTGTCCCCACAACAAAATGGGCTACCATCCGGACACTCTTTGCACTAGCATAGCAGCTCAGAATGGCTGGAAAGTCCATCAAATGGATGTAAAAACTGCTTTCTTGAATGGAGATCTAAAAGAGAATGTTTTTATTTCCCAACCTGAAGGATTTGTTGTGAAATGACATCAACATAAAGTATGCAAACTTGTGAAGTCCTTGTATGGCCTCAAACAAGCACCGCGAGCCTGGTATGAAAAACTAACTGAGCATCTTCTGAAACTCAATTTCAAACATTTTGATCTTGATGATGCAACTTTATTTGTCAAGAATGTTGGAAAAATAGTTGTGTACATTGTGGTATATGTAGATGATCTTTTGATGATAGGGAACAGTGAAAGCTACATTGCATCCATAAAGAAGGAATTGGGGAAAAGTTTTGAAATGACTGATTTGGGCTATGTTCATTACTATCTTGGCATTGAAGTAACCCAACATCTAAAGTCCATATTTCTTTCTTGAAAGAAATACATTGGAGATCTGTTGAATAGGTTTGGCATGACAGAGTGAAGTCCTCTTACTACTTCAATGGAACAAAACTTAAAGCTCACATCTATTGAAGGTAAAGAATTTGAGGATGCAACAAAGTATAGACAACTTGTAGGAAGTCTCAACTACCTAACTACTACCAGACCAGACATTTTGTTTGTTGTTGGAATCCTCTCCAGGTTTATGCAAAAGCCTTGTGAGGGACATTGGTCTGCTGCAAAAAGAGTTCTAAGGTACTTGAAGGTAACTCAAGACTTTGGAATCAAGTATACACAGGTGGACGACTTCAGTTTGATTGGATACTCTGATTTAGACTTCGATGAAGACAAAGAAACTAGGGTATCAACTTCAGGATATGCTATGAGTCTTGGATCAGGAGCTGTCTCCTAGAGATCACGCAAACAATCAGTCCCAGCAGATTCCACAACAGAAGCATAATACATGGTGGCAGCTAAAGTAGCAAAAGAAATTGTGTGGCTCAGGAAAATTCTTGAAGATTTGCAGGGAAAACAAGTACAATCAACTCCACTCATGATTGACAATACCTCTGCAACAAATTTGGCCAAGAACCTGTTGTGGCCAGCAACACCCCCCCTGTTCATTTAAGTGTTGTCCAAAATACTAAATGAATGGGGACCCTTAGTTAAATTTTTAAGAAAAAGCAAGAGTTCCCTTTCTTCAAAATAAGGTTACCATTGAAAACTTAGAAAGGTCTTTTGAATATTTTTAACCTAAGTCTAAGATAAGGGAAATGTCTTTAAAAACCACGTTGCAAAAAAGATAGGAAATGCCTCCATTTCTCTATAATATGAGTATGCGCAAGACCCTCGTGTTAAGCATAACATCACATTGCAATGAAATAATACTCATAAGGAAAAAACTTCAAGATTAACCGATCTGCGATAACACCGATCGCAATATCGCATATCGCAGAAATGAACTCGCAAGATTTGGCAAACATCAAACTTCTGCGACCTGCAATGTTGCGACCGTTGCGATGGTGCAATCTGCGATAGTGCAATCTCCGATGGTGCGATTTGCAATGGCGCGATTTGCGATGGCGCGATCTGCGATGTTATGTAAGCAAATCACAAATCACTTCATCATGAATCCTTTGGGCACGCCATTGAAAGAAAAGCCACTTACCATAATCTGACTCAAGATCATGCGCTTTTAATGATAGTAAATGAATTAGTTGTCAGTTATTAAATGAAATGAAGATGCATGCTTTTGTAAAGAATTACTTCACGTAAGGTGGCATATTTGATATATCTGTTGCATTTAAAACTCTCCCATCACCTTTCTTAATCAGTCATTTCCATTTCACTCGTAATCTGTAGGAACGAAGAGCTAAGACGATTCAAAGACAAACACAGGAGCAAATGGGAAAGAAAAATAAAGCTCAAGGCTCTGAGGTGAAGGAAAAGACGAATGAGATGGCGCCTTTGTATACAGACACGGCTTGTAATAGAGACGCAGGGATATCGACATGGGAAAGCATGTACAGGCTGCTTGAAGAAGAAAATCCTAGAGTAATGAAGGTTGATACTATCGCGGGCTCACAACGCTCTTCCGAGGCGTCCTTAGAGGAGCTAGCATATTCATTTCTTCACCGGATAGCAGCAAGGCCCAAAATTCTACCATATACGGATATGATCAAGTGGATACTTGACAATGCAGAGATGAACAACAGACAATTCAAGGTTCAAGGGCATGGGCTCATCGGATCATTCGCCGCGCAAGATTTAAAGCTTATGTATCATCTTCCTGAACCGCAGGTGACTTACAATGCACAATTCGTTAATAAATTTGCAGCAGAGAACCCAAACCTAGCAGAGACCACCAAAGATTGGTCCAGAAAAGAGGAGCCACTCAAAAATGACAAAAACGGTATGTACAGCACTGGTTCTCTCACCTCTTCGTATTGTTTTGCTGTAGCCATGCTTTGTAGATTATTTGGGATGCCGGATATCAATAAATTTTCATCTGAGTGGCTACCATTAATAGATGCTACCACAAATGCCGATATTATGGATTGGGCCAAGATCTTTTCTGATAATCTATACACGGCTGTTATGAATTACCAGTCTAAAAGATCCTTGTCTCAAAGGATCTATCCCCCTTTTTATCTTTCCGCATATGTTATGGATACAGAATACTTAGCTTCGCAGGATGAAGATGAAGGGAAAATAGCAAGTGCACCTAGAATGAACGAGAATCACAAAGAATTTCTCTTTAATAAATGGGACGATCAAATCAAGCAAGCGGAACAAGCAGCGGAGACAAGCCACACAAGAAAACATTCTTATTGACTGCGTAAATGAGAATTTAGACAGGGCCAACTTAATCGAAGAGACCACCCCAGGGTATCTACCAAATAAACTAAGACTGGAAGCAGAATGGAAGCAGAAGGCGCAGGAAAAGGGAAAAGCGATCCAGGCATTGAACAGGTTAAATTGGGAATGTTACTGGGCATACTTGGTCAAGCCGCATAGTCAATGTATGACTGTGAAATGCATCATAAACGCCGCCGAAAAAGTAGTGCCAGCTCTCATAGATTCTGTTTTCGCAGCCCATCTCAGTGCAGAAGTCAGCCATCCGACTCTTCTCAAGCCCATGATGAACACTTGCAGCTTTAAGGACCAAGTTCAGAAGTAGCCTTATTTTAGAAATTTTCTTTTTCTTTTTTATTAGATTAGAAAAAGGACGGTCATTGAAAACCGCATCCTAAATTTTGTAAAGACACTATTATTAGAATTAGGAAGTAGTATTTCAACCTTTCTCATGTATTTAGAGAAGGGTCCAAAAATTTGTCAAAAACTTGTCCTTGGAACATGCACTTCTGCACCCTCAAAGGAGGTTTTGATGAATGGATGGATTGAGATTTATTAATGTTTGCATTTGATGTCTGCTACTGATGTTGCACTTTTGTACTCTTAGTAGATGTTAGAACAAGTAAAGATAAATCGTTTTTGCTTGAATCTTATGAGTAGGATTAGTCATAAATGGTACTTTTATCTCTTGGCCATTTTTGCTTATATTCTTAAAGTGATATACAATTTTTAGTTGTTTATATGTTATTGCATGAATGTATGAGTTACCATTTGGCACTTCTGTACGGTGGAGCCATTTATTTATGTCTGATATATGAATAACTTATTATGCGATATGTTGTTCACAACTGTTTTGCCTAACTTCTTATGCAAAGGATTATCTTAAATTGATTTCTATTCTTATAATAGCTGAATATCTTTATTACCAGTTATTGTTTGAAATCTCTTTAGATCGCATAATAGAAGAAATACACCCCGGGTTAGCGTAGATTAGATGTGTTGTTTCTCATTAGATTACAATAACATAGATTTATTTTAAAAATCTGAATTAAATTAGCTTTAAGTACTCTTAGATCAACATCATCCAACTCTACACACACACACACACCCTTAGATTGGGAAACTGGTCCCATTATCCCCAGTCGGACCCACTATACCAAACGAATAAGGAGCTGCCAACCAAGGTCCGGACCGGGTGGGTATCCCCCTCGTTGTCGACTCGATTTTCGAGGCTTCAACAGAACCCAAAATTTCATGATCAAACGAAGCACATCAATACTAAATATCATCTGATTCGACATCATGTTGAGGCCAAAACAATCCATCTCCGTCATTGTTCCACAAATGAGAAAATTGCAGACATCTTCACCAAACCGCTTGGAAGAGAAAAGCTTGAACGATTCAGAATGATGCTTGGAGTCACCAACATCCCTTCAGATTAAGGGGGGGAATATTGACACCTAATCCTTGTGATTGGGTGAATTTATGTAAATAAATAAATAGGAAATATGAATAGTCATCGAGAGACGAACTGAATAGTGTCTCCCTCATGTATATAATGAAGACCTACCTGATGGAATAGAGCAGTTGAATCATTTTTTGCTTAATGGAGTTACTGCCTCGCCTGACATACGATAATAATCTGCTAAGCCGATAAATGACCGAATGTCTGCTATGTTTTTAGGAATAGGCCAATGTAAAATCGTTTTAATCTTTTCAGGGTAAACAGCAATTCTTTCAGAAGATATCACATGTCCCATATACTGTATCTGCTCCTTGACGAAATCACATTTTTTGGATTTGGTGTAGAGGTGATTTTCTCTTAAAGTTTGGAGAACGATACTCAAATGTTTGTCATGTTCTGCTGCATTCTTTGAGTAAATCAAAATATCATCAATAAAAATTAGAATAAACTTGTCCAAGTAAGGACGAAAAATCCCATTCATTAAACTCATAAAAGTTGAAATAAGTCTACCAAATTAGTCACATTGTTAGGATTTGGTTGATGTTTCGAACCAACTAATGTGGTTCATCCTGAGGATGAACCACATTAGTTGGTTCAAAATGTCGACCAAATCCTATCAATGTGATTAATCTGAAAGACTTATTTCTACATTATGGATCACAAAAATCTTAGATCTAACACTCATAAAAGTTGTCGGGGCATTAGTCAACCCAAACGATAGCAAAATAAACTTTTACTGACCATAACGTGTTCTAAACATTGTTTTATGTATATACTTGTCTTTGATGTGAATTTGATGGTACCCCAATCGTAGATCGATCTTAGAGAATATAGTGGCACCTTTGACCCGGTCAAACAAGTCATCCATTCGAGGTAGATGATATTTAGTTTTGATAGTTAACTTGTTTAATTGTCTATAGTCAATACAAAATCTCAACGTCCCATTCCTCTTCTTAACAAACAACACGAGCGCTCCCCAAGGTGACGCACTTGGTTAGATGTACCCTTTATCCAGTAATTCATGTAGTGGCATTTTGAGTTCATTCAACTCAGGGATACTCATGCGATAAGTTGTCTTTGACACCAAGGCAACCCCAGGAACGAGCTCTATGGTGAATTAAATACTTCTTTTTGCTAGTAATCGAGGTATGTCTTTGAGAAATACATCACTAAACTCTTGAACCACGGGTATATCTCCCAAAGTTGATAGTTTATCCTTCAAGTTGGCATATCCAACCTAAACCGCATATACTTAACAACCCTTCCAGACATATTTATTCAATTGGTTAACGGTGATTGACCATAATTTAATATTTCTTTTAATACCCAGTATTTCTTGCTTGTTTCCTTCGTCTGTGAGGAAAATGATGGTTTTATCTTTACAATTTACTAAGGACCAATGTGCTTCCATCCAATCCATTCTGATTAATACATCATAAGAAACCAAAGGTAATATATTTAAATTCACTTTGGTGGATTGTACTACAATTTCCATAGGGTGGTTTTCTACCTTGGTTGTCACTTTACATTTTGCCCCTGTGGCTAATTTCACTAACCATGAGGTTTTAAATTTCATATTCGATAATTGACATTTTTCGACTATTTTTGGACTGACATACCTAAGATTGGATCTCGAGTCAATAAAAATAGACACAATCGCATTAGCTATCTTACCTTCAAACTCCACCATAGTGGGCTGATATTCTACCTGATGATCCTCCAAGGCAGTGTTGATCTTGGGAATGTTTCTGGCCACATCGCCAATCGTGGAAGCCTCCTGAACACTTGTTGTAATTCCATTTCTGGTGTGATGGGGACAATTCTTGTAATAGTGGGGTTCCCCACACCCCCAACACTGCATCGATGGTTTTAACGACTGTCCAAGTTCTACCTTATTATGAGTTTCTGTTGTTTTTGCTTCATCTAGGTTCTGGATTCGCAGCGAATACTTTCTAAAGGTTCCTCCCATTATTTTCCTAGGTACAAACTTTATTCCACCTTATCTATTACCCTTAAAATTGTTGGGAAATCCTTTCTGTCTTCTTTTTCTTGACCAATCTTATTACCTTCACCTTTTTGTCGCATCTGTTGGTAACAGAGATTGGCCTTTCGAATAGTTTTGTCCATTGCTTTGGGGATTATTTAACTCTATTCATTCCTTCATATGAGCATGTAAACTACTTAGGAAATGTTGCGATTCCACCTTTTCTTCTCGTATATATGGAATGTAGCGTAGTAAGGAAGTAAAATTGGCTATAAACTCATCCATAGACTGTTGTCCCAACTGCAAGTCATGGAGTTCTTTTGCTTTCTCATCATAGAACATTTCTATCAAGTATTTATCTTTGAAATATTTATGAAAGATATCTCGAGTTACCCTGTACTCATCTACGTTTCGAATTATTTTTATCTCTTCCCACCAAAGGGTGGCTTTACCTCGCAATTGGTACACAGCCAGTCATGCTCTTAAATGATCATCATATTCATTTATTTGAAAGTAATGGTTCATATTAATTAGCCAAGCTTCTACTACCTCTTCCACTTCACCATCAAACAATGGTGGTTTTATTTTCTTCAATTCGCCCTATAACTCAATTCTCGGCTTTTTCGGCCCTCCACCCCCATAAGCATTTCCACATTCTACCTCATTATTATTCATCCAGGTTTCCTCTGTTTCTGGAGGACCTTTCTACTGATGACTTGTATACTCTCTGTGTACGTTGTCTACACTAGGATTTGGATCCCTCATATTTTGTTGATCCGAGAGACTTTTCATGATTCTCTCCTGCTCCAACCTCAGTCTCTCATTGTCAGCGCGCAAGTTCATCATTTATGTTTGTAGCTGTTGAACCATTTCAAATAATACAACATTTTCATTCGTCCTATTTTCCCCCAACTGAACCCACATTTTTGGGTTAGGTGGAGTGGTCCCTCGTCCCCTTCTCATATTGTTTTTTTTTTCTTTTTCTCGTCTCTGTGCATTTGAACACTTTGTTATTGACATATTTCTTTCCCAAGGCCATAGAGCTAGAACCTGTGGCTCTGATATGATATGTAACATGTAAATATTTAAACCATAACTTAATACAAGTAAATAAAAAAAAAATATTTAATTTATTCTAAACTAACTATTGCAACCCCTACCACATAATTACCATACCCTCATAAGCATATTGTTGCAACATATTAGAACGTTTTAATTGACGAGGGTGACCAACAGTGTAATATAATAATGTTTGCATACATTTCAATGTGGAAACCTCATTAAACCCCCATGCACCTTAGTCTGAACTTCAAAAAGGTTAATGAAGGTGTTGAAAAATATGCAACAAGAAATGTTAAATTTAGAATGTGATAAAAATAGACCTGCTAAAAATAGCATGTCTAAAAATAGCAGTTTGGCCAATGAGTTCATTGGCTACATTGGGTGAGAGGTGAAACTTCTAAAAATAGAAAGTTCTAAAAATAGCATTTCTGGGTCCCTTCCTATTTTTAGCAGTCCCTGGTCTAACTATAGGAAGTAAAAACGAATTTGATCTTACTAGCAGTTTAAAATATTAATTAATTAATCTCCCTAAGTTTATTAGTTATGGAAAATTAAACTTGAAGTCTTTGTGAGATCATGCAATTATTTTCTCCCTTGATTTAGGAATTTATCCCTTCATTAAACGAGATAAGGTTCAGTTCTATAATGAGAGAATCAATTGACTTAGTTCTAAATAGTCAAGTCCAGTTAGATTATTTAACAAGTTGTTAAATTTTCTATATTCAGTTTGTTAATGCTTGCATGCATGTGACAACTAATAACTTAGTATTTTCTCATGGATAATTGATGCATGGTAGTTCAGATAGAGACCCAGTTGATATCAGATGAGGGACAATGTACTATCAGATGCTAGGATATTTCTAGTAAGTATTCCTTGAATGACGAAGAAATCTATTTTCTTCTATGACTACGTAGGTGGACCTGAGGTGACAACAGGTATGATTAGGCCAATTTTCAGCCTATATTATGAGGCCTAGGTAGTCCATGATTTTCATCTTATGATTGCAGATCATCAGGATCTTCTGATTAGAGAGAGAGCAGGATAGCTATTGAGCTGATTCTTTTTGTATTGTGAAGAGGATTTCCATTTGATTGATAATACATGGTCCCCTGGATATATCTTGTGTTATGTGTGATTATTTCTCTTCATCAGTTATGCATGTTTCTACTTGATGTTGCTCATGAATTCGATTATGCTTCCGCTTAATGTTTTGTAGGAGTAGAAAAAGTATTATGCTTTAGGACACTGCATATCTACAGGTGAAATTTCTACATGGTATCGGAGCACAGGTGATCAAGTAAGAAAAATATACTAGCAGGAGAATTTCGAAGTTTATTCTTCGGGATATAGATCTCAAGTTCTTATCACATCTATTTCATCGATGGTGTTCTATGGTTTGAGGCTTGAGTATGCCCTTGATGGCAACTCAAACTATATAGCTTGGAAGGATCGTATGGAGGCAATTTTGGAAGATAATAGCCTTGAGGATTTCATTGATCTAGAAATTCCTAAGCCTACTGACAAGACTGAGTAGGTGGAATGGAGGAAGTGTGTGGCTAGAGCTAGGAGAATTCTCTTGGAGGGAGTGCCAGATTACATTGTCTCAAGCCTCCATGGGAAGGAGACTCCACATGCAATGTGGAAAACATTGAAATATTTATGTCAGAACAACAGTGATCAGAGGAAGCTGGCACTAAAGGACAAACTTCAAAAGATCAAGTGTAAAAAGGATGAGACGATCTCTATGTATCTGACCAAGCTCATCACATGCAGGGACGAGCTTGCAAGTGTAGGGGTCGTGACAACTGATGATGATATGGTGAGTCTAGCACTCCTTGGCCTTCCTAAGAGCTGGCATAGCTACCAGGACTCAATGAATGGAAGGGAGAAACTGCTAGATTGGGAACGACTATGGTCGGATTTGATGCAGGAGGAGATCAGAGGGAGAACCAAAGACAGTTCTTCATCCATGGAGGATGAGGAGAATTGTGCCTTAGCAGGTAAGGCAAAGAAGGGGAAGGAGAAGGTTTCTCTTTTCGAATTCAGTTCTTCCAATGGTGGGAAGAAGGTTGACAAATCAAAAGTGTGATGCTTTCGTTGTCATGAGGTGGGTCATTATTATGCAAATTGTCCACGGAGGAAATCCAAGAAGGGATCCGGGGAAGGATCTGAAGATGATGCACCTTCACAGTTTGAGTTGGACTTCACACTCTTCGCATGCATGGCTTCATCCATGGTGGGAAGTGGTTTGTTTCTTGACAGTGGAGCTTCTTTCCACATGACCGACGACAAGAGTTTGTTCAGTACTTTGGAGGAGAAAGATGTCCAGATACTCATAGTAATGGGTAATGATGAGAAGTATAGCGTCTCAAGTGTAGGCACAGTTATTTTTCAGAGGGAGCATGGATCTCACCTTACCTTAACCGATGTCAAGTATGTACCAGGACTGAAGAGAAACTTGGTGTTGATCGCGATGCTGGAAGAGAGAGACTATGATGTAGTCTTCAGTAAGGGAAAGGCTTTCCTTAGATACATCATCACTAGACAGGTGAAGCAGATTGGTTCACAAGTCAAGAACCTATATGCTCTTGAGGTTCAAGATGCATGCAAAGCCTTGAGCAGTAAGGCAACTGATGGAGACTTGGTGGTTGAGAGGGAGGGTATATTACCTCTCAACATGCCAAGCCAGAAGAAGTCTCAGACGATTGTGGAGGAGCCATGATTGGTGTAGCAGCTTCAGGAGGTTGTGGAGCAACCACAACAGGAGAAGTTAAGAGGATATCGAGTAGAGACATCTACTCATGCAGAGACCTCCAGTCCTGGGAAACTTCAAGCGAGGTGGGCAGAGGGATCGCATGCAACCATACCTCCAGGTAGGAGGTGGGGTGATGTAGATCGATTGTCCCCAGGAGGAGGGGCAAGATCCTTGAGGTACCCAACCTCTTGGATGAGACCTTGCTACAGGAGCCCCGATGTGGAGTACCAGGAACTAAATGATTGGGTAGAGACAGATGCGGATGGAGTGACAAAGAGAGTGACAGTGTAGGGAATCCCAGGACAGTGCATAGATAGCAAGTTGTAACAATGTGAGAGGCACAAGTGTTTTCCACAGTGCTAGGTGGCACAGAGAGGTGTGCAATGGTGCGAGATGCATGGAGATGTTGCAGTAGCACAAGTGTCAGGGAGGGAGCACTTGTCCGCAGCAGGTAGAGCTTCAACATGAGAGTATGTTCCTAGCCCAACAGAGTGGATAGTTGGGAGTGTTTTCGTTCCAAGTGTTGTTGGAACAAGTGGACCAGGTAGATGTGTTGCATGCAAAACATTCCAGAGTTATAGGATCGAGTTTGAGAGAAAGCCTTTCTTGTTGAGAGGGAGTGTTGAAAGATGTGCAACAAGAAATGTTAAATTTAGAATGTGCTAAAAATAGACCTGCTAAAAATAGCATGTCTAAAAATAGAAGTTTGGCCAATGAGGTCATTGGCCACATTGGGTGAGAGGTGAAACTGCTAAAAATAGAAAGTTCTAAAAATAGCATTTCTGGGTCCCTTCCTATTTTTAGTAGTCCCTGGTCTAACTATAGGAAGTAAAAACGAATTTGGTCTTACCAGCAATTTAAAATATTAATTAATTAATCTCCATGACTTAATTAGTCATGGAAAATTAAACTTGAAGTCTTTGTGAGATCATGCAATTATTTTCTCCCTTGATTTAGGAATTTATCCCTTCATTTAAGGAGATAAGGTTCAGTTCTATAATGAGAGAATCAATTGACTTAGTTCTAAATAGTCAAGTCCAGTTAGATTATTTAACAAGTTGTTAAATTTTCTATATTCAGTTTGTTAATGCTTGCATGCATGTGACAACCCATAACTGAGTATTTTCTCATGGATAAGTGATGCATGGCAGTTCAAACAGAGACCCAGTTGAGATTAGATGAGGGACAATGTACTATCAGATGTTAGGATATTTCTAGTAAGTATTCCTTGCATGAGGAAGAAATCTATTTTCTTCTATGACTATGTAGGTGGACCTGAGGTGACAACATGTATGATTAGGCCAATTTTCAACCTATATAATGAGGCCTAGGTAGTCCTTGATTTTCATCTTCTGATTGAAGATCATCAGGATATTCTGATTACAGAGAGAGTAGGATAGCTATTGAGTTGATTCTTTTTGTATTGTGAAGAGGATTTCCACTTGATTGATAATACATGGTTTGGATTTTATGCTGGTGGTTTCCCCTGGATATATCCTGTGTTACGTGTGATTATTTCTCTTGATCAGTTATGCATGTTTCTACTTGATGTTGCTCATGAATTCGATTATGCTTCCGCTTAATGTTTTGTAAAAGTAGAACAAGTATTAAGCTTTAGGACATTGCATATGTCGGTTTGTTTTACAAGTGAAATTTCTACAGAAAGTGTTGAAAATGCTTAGTGGAATACAACTGGGGTTCACCATAGTAGAAAATTGGGCATCTCATAATCATTGATCCCTCCAAGTCTAATCCAATTATGTGAACCCATTTGCGAGCAGTTAGGGTTCTAGTCTCTATTACCTGCAACCTAGTTTATCATTTGCCTCATGTACTCCACCAAGGATGCGCTCTGAAACCCAACACCATTGAAGCTACTGTTAAGGGTCGTTCCACAAGATACCAAGTGTCTTACTACTAAATTTGAATTGCTTGCAAGATTATTCTTCATTTCTATGACCTAATCTTCATAAAGGTTCATGGGTTAATCAATTCATCCACTAGTTTCTTTGTTTTGTAGAGGGTTTTATTCTTAAGGTATCTTCGGATTTTGACGAAGTTTTATGAAATACCCACTTGTATAGGTAACCTTTTCCTAGAGTCATTTTGATCTTATTTGTTTTAAAACTTGGAATCTATGATAGTCTGCTAATATTTTTATACGGTTGCATTTTATGGTTTAGGTACATTTTTCCTTTGGGGTGTAAATCATTTGCGGATCTAATGAGTGTAGGTGAAATCTCAGGGTTTCAGAGAGCCGAAATTCCTATCATAGGTAATTTATGCCACCCTTTCGCCTTCATTATAATCATATGCATTGATTTAATAAATTATCTACAAGCATTCTATTACTTCCTTAGTGTTTTTACGCTCTGTGTGGTTTTCAACTTAAAGGTAAGCTTTCACAGGGGTTTCAGATGACAACTTCACAGTTTTGATATCCTAAACACCAGGTGCCTTTCTACTTGTTTGTGGCCAGTTGGCGTGTACAACTTTAGAAATGGGGTTTCTAAACCTAAGATTCCGTTGAATAGATAATTTGAATATAACAATGTTTCAAGCAATTCCTTTAGTCCGACCAAAGGTTTTCATGTTTTAAAAGAAACTGTGTTCTTGTAATTTTATGAAACACTCTATTTCAGTTATTTGAGTTTCCATTGGGGTTTTTTCTGTCCATTTTCTTTGTTGCAGGTCTAAGGGGTCTTTCTATCCTACATGGTTTCATGGCCACTCACAGCATCTTGTCTATTATGATTTAGTCTAGGTTTTGCTACCTTTTTTTCTCAATCCCTCCTTGGCATCACTTATGACATTAGAACCCTAAGGTTATGGGCACAACTTCAGCCCTTCTTTAAAGAACAAATATGTAATACCCAAAATTTACATTTCTATTTAAATGTGGCATGAAATCCATTAGTGTTATTCAATGGCATAATGTGGTTACAAATTTTTTCTGAGACACCAATATAAACAAATTTGTAACAACATTACACCATTGAATAACACTAATGGATCGCATGCCACATTTAAACAGAAACATAAATTTTGGGTATTATATAATTTTTTATATATATATATATATATATACATACATATATTTTTGTTTACTGCTTGAATATCTTGTTTTTGTTGTTTAACCAAAGAATGGTATAATGGTTTTTGTGTTTGAATTCAATTCATTGTTTTAACAAGTTCGTAGGGGACTGGGCGAAAGCGGGAGCCTGACCTTAACCCCTTTGATTACCTAACATCAACTTCTATTTTTATAAATCAAGAATGTTTCTAGCATTAACGTAGTCATGGCACACATCTATATTTTCCTATAAAAAACAAAAATTGCATTTCCCGTTTTTTTTATTCTGCTGAGGAATGCATACATTGTGCCCTTCCTTATTCAGGTCCACAGTTCATTTGCAACACAAACCTACTAAAACAAATATTGGAATTAATCTCATATATTAAGGAATCAATGAGTTTATGCAGAGTTTGAAGTAAAACTCTAGGGTTTATTATTCAATATTTTCTTTTAGATTTCACTGTGTTTTCCTATTATAGTGCTTACAGTTTCACTTATAGTAGAAAGCACAGACTTATCACATGTTTAGACTACCCAGTACTTGAATCTATACTTAAATTACCAAGTTATATATATATATATATATATATAATATATAATATATAATATATAATATATATATATATATATATATATATAATTCAGACTTAAGCAAATCTCAAATACTTATCTATCTATAGCAAATCCACGAATTCAACAAGGTGAGACCTTCTCCACCAAACCATAAGAAGGGCAATGATGTCCTCTTCTACCCTCGATCTTCCACTCCAGACAACAGGCAACAATTCTATTTATTCTGGAATCAGGGAACAGACCTCAACAATTCTGTTTATTCTGGAATCAAGCAACAGACCTCATGACTACAATCTAGTCTTCTAGCCTCTGATTCCTTCTCCTAATGAGGTTATCCACTGGAGCAAGTCCAGCTCTAGATATTCCTTGATTACTCCACTTTTGCTTTTTCCCAAAAATCCAAAAGTGAAACCCTTTCTTCCCACTGAGATCTCTTTTTTTTCCAAAAAAGAAAGGTGTAACTATTTTTTTTAGCTATTCCTAACTACCTGGAGGTTGGAATTCATTTCTGGTCTCCCTTCTTGAATTCTGAATTTCCATAAAAGAAAAAACAATATTATTATCATTAAATGTCCATCTAAAGTGTCAATTGGACTTTCCAAAGCCTTGTTCCTTGATTACTCCACTTCTGCTTTTTCCCAAAAATCCAAAAGTGAAACCCTTTCTTCCCACTAAGATCTCTTTTTTTTCCAAAAAATAAAGGTGTAACTATTTTTTTTAGCTGTTCCTAACTACATGGAGGTTGGAATTCATTTCTGGTCTCCCTTCTTGAATTCTGAATTTCCATAAAAAAAAAACAATTTTATTATCATTAAATGTCCATCTAAAGTGTCAATTGGACTTTCCAAAGCCTTGTTTACCAACCAAAAATATAAAATAATTTGAGTGCTATCGAGGAGGTGTTACAATTCTAATTTTCAAATTCCCAAATAGGGCAGAAGTTTTCTTGAACATTGTTATTCTCATTTTGAAATTCCTAAACATGACATAAGTTTTGGATCGATTTACTAGTTTTAGTTGCATGTGATATTTGGAGAGAGACAATTTAATTAATGAAGTAATACAATAATTCGTTAATACTAATACTAAGATGTGTTAAGTGTACTTTTATGGTATTGGTAGATATTATGATATGTACTTTATGACATTTATTTGATATCTTTGATAGAGACTTTTTTTATTTTTTAAATAAATCTTATTTTGACAAATTTATTAAAAATCCATAATCATTTCATTGAAATCAACGAATAAAAAAAATAAGAACTTAATTTTTTTTTTAATTAAAAAAAAATCCATTACTATATAACCTGTTTTTAAACGGTATAATAAAATTTATATATAATTAAGATTGTGATTACAAATATAATTGAAATTAGTACCACAAATTTTCACCGAGCATCACATCTAAATTCACAACCATACCTATACAATTTTGAAAAATCCTACCTGAACAACTAAGGTATCATTCTATTACTCTTCATCGGTTCAACGTTTAAGAGATGCATAGACCTCCAAAATATTCTGTTGAATTTTCTTTTTGACTTTTTATTTTATATAAGTAAAATGTTTTTATTATTCTTTCGAGTTGAAAAGTTCAATTAATTAAAATATGATTAGAAAGGAAATACATTATTATTAATATGAATAGTAAAAAGGCTAGTCTCGTAAAAGCCCATTTCAAATCACTGATTAGATAATATACACAACGTCTTCTCTATTAAAAACGCAGTGTGGATTATCTAGGGAGCTAATAGGACGCACACAGGGGTAGTACTCAAATAAGTTTTAAAATGATATAATAACTATATTTGTGTGAACTATTCTTGAGAAGTAGCATTGAAGCACACATGGATGTAATTTAAGAAATTTAATTATATATATATAGGATAGCACACATATTTAAATATATATATATATATATATATATACTATATATATAATAGAGATATATATATATATTTGCAAGAAGATGTTAAAGAGTTTTAAATAGTTTAAAAGATTAAATTAGAGTATTAGATATTATTTTTGAAATATTATTTTGAATAATTTATATCACTTATGGTATTGGGTAATGCTTATAAAAATGAAAAATGAATTCATATTAGAGAAATATAATTAATGAAAATTTAATCATAATATTATTAGAGTTTAAAATGTTTATACAATTTATTCTAAAAATAATAATGTTAAATAGATTAATATAAAAACGTTTATTAAAATATATATATATATATGATGATGGTGGTGGTGTGGTGGGGTTAACGCCCACTGAGGACCAAACGTTGGTCTATCGGACCTAAAGAAACAAATTATTATCAATTATTTCTATATTATTAAAATTATAATTTTTATTAAAAATTATTATTAAATTTTGTTATCAGAAAGTATTTTAATTTTTAATTTGTAAGTGGTCACACTAGTTTACATTTACCTTACTAATCAAGAATAACAAATATTGCATAAGGGATGGTTGAGTATAAAATTAGTAATTGCACCAGATGTTGCCAAATGGTCGTAAGATAGTAGCTAGGAAAGAGTACCATTAAATTGTTACTCTTCCACAATGACAATGAAAGTGTCACCAAATGTTGCCAAAGGGTGTAAGTAGAATTTTGGATCTTAGTTAAAGAGGGGGTCTTAGGAATTGCACAGTTGACATGACAAGAGTATCCACAATATAAGGTTCTCTCTTTTTGGTTATTTAGTGTAGTTGCTAAATAATGCACTTTAGAGATAGCTAATATCTCTATCCTTATCAATTGTTGACCAGAAGACCCTGATTTGGTCTTTTGATTAGACATCCATATGTATTTGCACTTGAAACTCTTGTGTTTGAAGTATTTTCCTACTTGAATGGTTGTAATTTATCCACAGCCTATTTGTATATGCCAACTTTAGTTGGATTCAAGATTTCTTGCAATTGATATAGCTTTGTTGGGTTAGATCCATTTACATTGTCCCCCCAATCAAACTCTAGCAAACATTTGTATCATTATGTTTTTTATCAGTATGTTGTGGATCAGGTCATAGTGACCTGCCTCGAATGATTTTGGATAAATTTTAAGAAGATCAAGTTGAAGCCAAAATATGAATCTTTTGAACTAAGGATGCTAAAAATCTCAAATTGCCATAACCTACCATAAGTATAGTAAATTTGAATAATGAAGATGGAACCATTTAATTATTGAATCTTAGAAAGGTCTATGAGCCTAGACTACGATACCAAATCCTTTCCAATTGATGATATCAACAACCCACGAACAAGAGAATAAAGTTTCTTTGGAAATTCAAATGCATTCCCAAATAAAAATCTTCATGAGTTCACTTTAACAAATAATGCTTTAACATAGAACATCCTTCAAGAAAGATACTAATTAGTTAGCTCATGCTCCTTGGTTCTAATTTTCCTTTCAAAGCACTCCATGTAAAAATAAAGTTTCTATCAAAATTGTTGAATGAATTTAAAGAGAAACACTTCTTTGAAAATTTTCATAACATTTATAAAGATGGACTTTAATACTTTCTCAACCTCTACCTTTTCTCAAAATTGTAACAACCCCGGTGAAACTTCCATGTAAAAATATATAAATACCATGGATGATGGGATGCATAGTCCAAGATGAATGGTGGGAAGGACATCCTAGTGGGTGTTCATTTGGTTATTTATGGTTAAGGAAATTGGCAAAGGTAATGGCTAAGGCATTAAAGAGGCAAAAGGGTAATTTGGCACATTTATTTAAAACAAAAGAAGGCATCGACATCAACAACTACATCATATTTGCTTGCATTCACCGAGTTGCATGTATGATTTCTTCAATATTTTGGCATGCATGTGGTTTCTTGGTTGTGATCTGTCATTGGGACAGAGGATTGCTTGGATCAATGGTGCATGTCCTAGCCTTGCCATTTCCTGGATAGCCATGGTGATTATGGATTTAATTTCATTGTTTTTTTTTGGTTGGTTCTCATGTTTCCTTAGATTGGGTTGAGTTATTAGTCCCAGAAGCCCTGGTTGAACAAATGCTCTAGAAGATTTGTAACAACTTGGGTTGAGTTACTAGTTGGGTGGTTAAAATCAACTGCAAGAATTGGCAGCAAGAACATGATGGTAAAGTATTCAAGAGCAGGGCCATTGTGGGCCACTAGTACCCAATAGTGTCCATTGATTGCCATGAGCATGCTATGACCGGTATGATGTGCTGAGGCAAGGATATGCCTTAATTTTTGTATCTTCCGATGTGAGGAAGACTTTTTAAGGGATGGACTGGCCAGGATGGGGGTGTAAACAAAACTTGGAAGGTGAGTGATTGCACATAATGGATTAATGGGATTTCCCTTTGGAATGTGTAGTAGAGAAGGGAAGGTCAGGAATGGATTTTTTTTGGTCATTAGCATTTCCAGATGGAATTAGGTGCACATTGGGAGTGTTCCCTAAAACAATGAGCCGGTAACTGTTCATTGAGAGGACAAGTGGTGTGAGATTATAGCATTGGGCATTGGATGCAGATTTGACTTTAAAGTGGATTTTGGACTTCCTGGGAAGGACGTGAATCCTGGTATTACTTTGAGGGTGGAGGTTTGAGCCTCTAGATTCCCTTGTTGAATGATACGAGCATCTTATCCTTTATTTGTTGGTTAAGAAAATGTGCATAGGTGTATATGTGTATATCATTGTAAATACCATAATGAGTTGTGTTATAAAGCTCCAATTTATAATATGGTCTTTATCTAGTCATGTTGTCATGATGTTTCACTTTTGAGCAGGTCATTCATTGTAAATACTACAACGAGTTGTGTTAGAAAGCTCCATGGGTACTATGTTTTGTTTTCAACAATAATGTTGGTTATAGGTGTCATTAAACACCGAGGACAGTGTTCCCCCAAAGGGGAGGGTTCTATAACAACCTTGGTGAAAATTTCATGTAAAAATATATAAATACCACGAATGGTGGGACAAGAATTCCAAGATGAATGGTGGGCAGGACATCCTAGTGGGTGTTCATTTGGTTGTTTATGGTTAAGGAAATTGGCAAAGGAAATGACTAAGGCATTAAAGAGGCAAAAAGGTATTTTGTCACATCTATTTATGAAAATAACAGAAATTAGGAGAAAAAGGAGGTGAAAGTTCATAGGTTGCATGTGAGGAGGAAAACAAAGGAAAATAATGGAAATTAGGAGAAAAAGGAGGCGAAAGCTCATAGGTTGCATGTGAGGAGGAAAATGAAGGAAAATAATGGAAATTAGGAGAAAAATGAGGTAAAAGGTCACAGGTTGCATGTGAGGAGGAAAATGAAGGAAAATAATGGAAAATGAAGAAAATAGAGGTCTCATTAATAAAAAGGCTTCTGAGGATAAATCAGAAAACTTCTTCCTTTTAGTGTGAAACTTTTGTTAATTCAATTTTGGAGCTCTCCCAATATTTTGTCTCCCTCATACTCTTTCATACTTAGAGTTTTCTTGGAGCACTCTTGGTGGGTGTGGCATACATGGATTCTTGGAGCAAGAAGGCAAAGGAAGAGCAAGAAAGCACAAGCAGGCATCGACATCAGAAACTACATCAGATTTGCTAACATGTACCGAGTTGCATGTATTATTTCTTCACTATTTTGGCATGCATGGGACATGCATGTGGTTTCTTGGTTATGATCTGTTATTGACACGAAGGATTGCCTGGATCGATAATGGATTGCCTAGCCTTTCCATTTCCTTGATAGCCATGGTGATTTTGAATTTACTTTCATTGTTTTGTTTTGGTTGGTTCTCATGTTTCCCTAGATTGGGTTGAGTTATTATTCCTGGAAGCCTTGGTTGAACAAATGCTCTAGAAGCCATGTGATGCGAGAGCAACCAGCAACTAAGCGAGCAAACCTGGACCAGAGGATCAGAATAGAGAAAAGCTTGTTTTAAAGCAGAAAAGCAAATTTAAAGTGGATAATTTAAAGCAGATAAGATGGATACAACCATGCATGCTTTTGGAGAGCTTTCGTTGGTTAGGTTTAAAAATTAAAAGGGATAAAGTTATTTAAACGCTTCCGGTTAGGCTTAGTTCATGATTTTTGAAAGGAATTGGGATTTTGGGCTTATACCCAGATCTCATTTTCATCACCGTGTAACAACTTGTGTTGAGTTACTAGTCCTAGAAGCTCTGGTTGGACAAACGCCCTGGAAGCTCTTGGTGCGTTGAGTTACTAGTCCTCAAAGCCTTGGTTGGACAAACGCTTTGGAAGCCCTATATAAGATGTAGGTTGAGTTACGAGTTCTAGAAGCCTTGGTTGGACAAATGCTCTGGAAGCCTTGGAAGGCTTAGATGGTGACCAATTTGATGATGGTTTTTTTTTTATGTCCGACCATGAGGTGGATGGCCTCTAGAAGCCCTGGATGAGTTTTGATTGATGTGTTCTATGAGATCTCACATTCATGCTTGGAATATGGCATGGGGGTGAATGATTGAAGAGAGATTTGGCTCAACATTTCTATGGTCGGGTGGAATGTGGTAGTCCCATCTCTCGTTGGTTCATTGCATTCATTAATGATAAATCCATTCCCTTGATTTTCGTGTGTAAAGGTACTAATATATTTATGGATTTGATGGTTGATATGTTTATTGTAGTTTTTTTCCTATTATGTTGGTTATATGCATATTTTATGATAACAACTATGTATGCCTCTCAACATGTTTTTACTTTTATGTGAATGGATAATGTGTCTATGAATTAATGGAGGATAATGCAACAAATGGCATGAGGGAACAATGGTAGATAGTGATTCTCAGATAATTATGAGATCCCTACACTTAATTCTATTACTTACACCTGTAGATTACATATCGATGATATGTTTGATGAAACACATGTCATGGATAATGTATGAGATCCTTACGCTTAATTATGTTATTTACACCTGCAGATTACATATCGATGATATGTTTCACGAAACTCTTGTCATGGCTAACGGGGTTCTAGTTATGATCTTGTTTAATTTATTTCTTTTCAATTCCATTTGTTTAAAGTTACAAAGAAGGTTGAATCTTATCCATAGTGGCCTCTCGTTGCATATTTACCTTGCTTGGGTAGATATGGGGGGAGTGTGTTACAAAAACTATTTATATTACTTTAATTTTTTCAAAATTTTATGAAATTAAATTTAACTTTTATAATTAAACTAAAATTATAATTAAATTTGAAATTCAAAATTAAAATAAACATAAATCAATCATATATCTTTTATTTACTTAAAACTTTATCTCAAAAGAAATTATAATTCCAAATTGAACCAAAGAACTTTGAAATGATAAAATTGAAGGTATTCAAATTTAAATTGCTCTTAATAAATATATATGACACATAAACACAAATTGTAAGAGAAAGACAAAGAAATATTCATATAAAAATTACAAAATCTCTTGTGTGGTGTGAATTCATGTCTCTTATTGTTCTTTGCATTTACTATTCTATCTACCATTATTATTTATCATTTGAAGACTAAATTATTTTAAAAGATTGCTAATGAAAAATAAGAATTGGGGTAAAATTGGTTGTAACAACGCATAATAGTGGTAAATTAAAAACATCAATGTACCATTCAATTTATTACCACAACCATAATCAATTACATAACAAATCAAACACAATAATAATACTGAAAAGAAAGTATAATATTAGGAGAGAAACCAACTATTAAAAAGACACAATACTCATATTTAAATCAAGCTTGAAGGGGTGGGCTGCACAGCTAGGGTTTCTACGTTTTCAGCGTTTCTGTCAGGCCTGGAACACCACAAACTTAAACTGGCAGCATTGTTTCGAAAGGGGAAACTATTGTCAGACTGGATGGGAGCAGAGGGGTCCAGTGGGACCCCTTCTTTTAAGCAGGTTATCCTGAAGAAACAACAACAGAACATGAAAGAAGGAGTCAGAATAGAGGGTATGAACAGCACGATGCAGAATAGCAGGAAAAAAAAGGATAAGACACCAATGATGTCTGACAAGTCAGAAAATTCCAGAGAAGTTAGGAATACAGAGAAGAAGAACCGCGTAGGCACTCAAGACAAAACTGATGCAAAGTCTCAGCCCTCAGAAAATGAGGACGAAGCACCGAAAGAAGACAAAGAGCCAAAAAACAAAAGCAAGGACTAACTGGAGAAGGAGGGGGAGTCCAGCGCGAACCCCAACAGAACCCCGGTGCACAGCAGTGCTTGTAAGACAAAGAAAATAGACAGCCTACGGGTGAAAATCTCTGACCCTGAAATCCAGACCTATAGGGAGCACATGGTTGAACATGCCATCATTTGTAAATTGATGGGAATCTGGCCATCTGAGAGGATTATGTGCCAATGGATAAGACAACAGTGGAAGCCGAAAGGAGATGTGCAGTTACATCTGGGGGCCAAAGGATTCTTCACAGTAGTCTTTACAAGTCTAGAAGATAAAGACAGAGTGTTCGAAGGTGGCCCTTATTTCCTAGCATCAGCAGGCTTATATATGAGACCTTGGAAGCCGAACTTCGTCCCGGAAAAGGAATCCTTCACTCAATTTCTGGTTTGGATCAGACTCTTCTCTCTCCCGATAGATTATTGGGGTTTGAATGCCTTAAAGCAAATAGGGGATAAGCTAGGAACGTTTGTCAAAGCAACGGAGGCAACCATGCAGAAAAGATATACCACCTATGCTAGAATCTGTGTGGAGCTGGATTTGTCAGGACCACTTCATGAAGGTTTGTGGCTGGAGTACAGGGATGAGGAATACTTTCAAGCTTTAGACTGAGCAAATACCTTTCAGATGTCGGAAATTCCATGAGCATGGACATATGGTAAGGGACGTTCCTTTGAACAGAAAGGAGGTAGAAGAAGACAAAACACAGAACAACAAAGACAAGAACAACTTTATCAAACCAAAGAACAGGCATCGTGCCAATAGAAGAAGGAATACCAAAGGAAACACAAGAAAAAACTACTTCAGTAACCCCTTTGAGTTCCTAGACCTGGAGACCGACTCGGAGGAAAAAAAGAACACACCTAATGGGGAGGCAGGGCAAGAAGGACAGGAAAAACTTACAGGGGAAGGTACTGAGGAAGGAGCCTTCAATGGTGAAATCCACATGCAGGATAGAACAGCAGAAACGGACGAAGAAGCAGAGATGTTAACTAGTGAAGCAGGGAGTGAGGATCTAGATCTCGAAGACACCTTAGCCATGGAAGGCATGAACCTCATGACGCTCGTAGAAAGATGGAGAGCCAAAGGGATTGAAGCAGTACCGGAGGAAGAAATCAGGAAGGTCAATGACCTCTTCATAGCACGGCAGAAGGCAGTAATAGAGAAATAGAAGAACAAGTTAGGCATTATCAAAGGAAGTATCCCACACCATAAAGCAATGCTGGGAAAAACCTCTGGCTCGAGGCACAAACGCCGTAGAGGCCGTAAGTCAAGCGGAGAACACCTGCAGGAGCTTGGAGAGATGTTGATCAACGCTGGTAAGATAAAACAGCTGAGTGATTATCCGTCCTTCCCAAAAATTGTTTAAATATGAAGATTGTATCTTGGAACGCAAGAGGGATAAACAGCCAAGCCAAACAAAGGCTGCTGAAGAGGCAGATGCAGAAAAACAACCCGGATATGTTGTTTCTACAAGAGACCAAATGCAACAGAGCTCTCATAGAAAAGCTACGAGTTAAGTTAGGAAGAAATTTTGAGGTCTTAGAGATCGAAAGCAAAGGGCGAGAAGGAGGCTTAGCAACCTTCTAGGACACAAGGAGATACCAGGTCCTCACAGCTGAAGCAAGCAAGAACTACTTAGCACTGGAAGTGCAACCCACAGGTAACTCTACATCTTTCCTATGCATCAATGTCTATAGTCCTCAGAAGTTAGAAGACAAGATAATTTTCCTAGCGTCTTTAACCAATTTTATAGAAAGACACCCTGATGCAAAGTTCATTTTGGGAGGATATTTCAACATGATCACCTCCCTCCTGGAGAAAAAAGGAGGCCTCAGGAAACTAAACAGGGATGGGGAGGTCTTCATAAGTTTCATTGATAATGCAAGATTGGTATATGTTCACCCTAAAAATGGTAAGTTTACCTGGAACAACCGAAGGGGAGGCGAAAGGTTAATATCCTCCAGATTGGATCGTTTCTTAGTCTCGGAGAGCTTAATTTTAGATGGAACGGTAGTTTAGTCAAACATCCTCCCAAGCGGAGGGTCGGACCACTGACCGATCTCTATTGCGATTGAGATTCAAGGAACCCCTAGGAACAAACCATTCAGGTTCGAAAAGTTCTTGATAGAACACCCTAACTTCCTCACTATGGTGGAAAAGTGGTGGTCAGAGCATTCAGTTGAAGAAGGGTCCAAAATGTTCAATCTGCAAAAGAAACTAAAAAACATCAAAATGAGATTAAAGGATTGGAACAAAACAATTTTTGTAAATATATTTAAGGAGAAAGCTATCATCGAACACAAGCTGGAACAAATTCACAAGGACGGGGCGGCAGGCTGCAGAGATGAGGAAACATGTGCAGAAGAAAAAGAGCTTACTCAACAATGGCACAACAGATGTAAGCAGGAAGAATCCTTATGGAAGCAGAAATCAAGAATCCTTTGGCTGAAGGAAGGAGAGAAAAATACCAAATTTTTCCACAAATTAGCCATGGACTACAGAAGTGCCAATAAAATCCTAGAACTAAAAAATAGTGAGGGTGAACTCCTTAGGAATCACAACGAGATTTCAGCCTTACTATCGGATCACTTTGGACTCATAGCGCAAGAACCAGAGATCAACAGAGAGGCAACCATCAAAGAAATAACTAATGCCATACCCAAATCAATCACAGAGGAGCAGAACTGGGCCCTAAGAAGAACAATCACTATGGAAGAGGTCAAGGATACAGTTAGGAGCATGCCCAACGATAAAGCTCCTGGGCCGGATGGGTTCACCATTAACTTCTATAAAGCCTGCTGGAACATTGTAAAGCAAGACATATGGGAGATCGTGGAAGACCAAGACGTTCCAAAACGATCCTAAAATCTCTAAACTCAACCTTCATTGCTCTTGTTCCCAAAGTAGAGGAAGCTAATACACCAGAAAATTTCAGACCTATAGCCCTCTGCAATGTCATCTACAAGATCATTTCAAAATTCATAGCCAACAGGTTGAAGGTGATCATCCCTGGCATCATCTCGCAAGAACAGTCTGGCTACGTGGAAGGAAGGCAGATTCTAGACAACATTTTGCTTGCCCAGGAGATGATTCACTCTCTTCATTCGTGGAAAGAAGCAGGAATGCTCATGCAGTTAGATATTTCGAAAGCTTATGACAAGGTAAGTTGGTCTTACCTGGAAGCAGTTTTAGAGGCTTTTGGTTTCAGTAAACAATGGATCAAATGGGTTTTAGCCCTTATTAAATCTCCTAGATACTCTATCCTTGTGAATGGAGCCCCCTCTGCTCCCTTCAGCCCTTCTAGAGGCATCAGAAAGGGGGACCCTCTATCCCCTTTCTTGTTTGTCATTCTAATGGAGGGCCTAAGCAGATTAATTGCAAAGAAAAAGAAGAAGGTCAAATTAGAGGTCTGCAACCTATCAAATCCAGTCCAGCCACCACTCATCAACAGTTTTTGGATGATACCATGTTACATGGCACCCCCACAATTAAAGAAGCATTGGCTTATAGAGACATTCTTAATCTTTTTAGTAAATCTTCGGGAATGGAGATAAATTTTTCCAAATCCACCATATTCTTCTTCAATACACATCAGGCTATCCAATCTCATCTTTCTAGGCTGCTGGGGTTTAAAATTGGCTCCTTACCTTCAAGATATCTTGGCGCCCCCCTGACTCTCAAACAGTGGCAAAAGGTTCACTGGGAGAAATTCCTAGCCAGTATGGAGAGGAAATGCAAACATTGGACTAACAGGGCTCTGAATTTTGCAGGTAGATTAATTCTAATAAAAGCGGTCTTGCAGGCTATCCCTCAGTACATGCTTTCAATTTTTCTTGCTCCGAAAGGAATCCTAGATCAAATGAGAAGCATCCAACGCTCCTTCTTATGGAGTGGAAACAATGAAAAGAAGAAATGGTCGCTGGTTGCCTGGAAGAAACTGTGTAAACGTAAGGACAGGGGAGGTCTGAACTTGGTTGATCCCTCGATGGTTAACAGAATCTGCGGAGCCAAAATATGGTGGAAGTGGATCTTGGACATGACCCTACCTTGGGCCACTCTGTGGAAGGAAAAGTACAGGCCAAATAGCTCCAATCTAGAACTAATAAGAATGCAGGAAACCCCCAACGGATCACCAATATGGAATCATGCCCAAGCCAACAGGAGTATTGTCCAGGACTATAGCTTCTGGGAGATAAGAAATGGAACTTAAGCACTCTTCTAGGAGGATGCCTAGCAGCAGTCCCCGAAATTAGACACCCCTCAACTCCAACCATTGAAGCAATACACTCAAAATGAGGGCAATTTCAGAGTCAACCAATACTCGAACCCAACCAGTGAAGACCCGGAGTGGAGGGAATGGACTATTTTCAACCCCACCCACAACGAAGACATACAGGAAACCATTCAAGCTTTAAATCAACAAATCCTCAAGAGAAAAATTCGAATGGCTGCTGAAAATGATAAGCTTAGATGGGGACCGAAAGGCAATGGGGATTTCTCCCTAAAAGAAGCAAGGAGCATCATAGAGAGGGAAGAACAGCCTGAAATTATGCCCTGGACCGATAAAGTTTGGGACAGTCTTCAATGGCCGAAAATTAGAACTTTTCTTTGGCTTCTTATGCACAAGAAAACTCTAACATGGGAAAACCTATTGAAAAAAGGGTTCAGGGGACCCTCTAGATGTCCTATGTGCCTGAACGAGGCAGAAACAATGAATCATCTTTTTAATTCCTGTGATTGGGCGTCCCAGCTTTGGCACTGGATGGAAGAAATTCTGGAAGCATATGATTGGAACAGGGACTCCATTCAGGAGACCATCATCAACTGGAGGAGAAACTTTTCTAGAATTCGCATAGTGGAAAGTATATGGAAATGCACCCCGGGCTTTATAGCATTGACAATATGGAAAGAGAGAAATCAAAGAATTTTCACGGAGGAAGTCAGAAACATAGAATTTGCAAAATAATCTATAACTATTAACATAAGATAGCTAATATAGGAAAAATGCAAAGCAGATTCGAATGAAAAACCCACGGATTAGGATTTACACATATTAAAGAGGTTTCAATTGGAGGCTTCCAGCAATCAATCAATGTGGGGAAATAGAGCACATCCTTCATCGCAACTTCACAGATGGCAACGGCCACCAGAGGGCGACCTAAAATTGAATTTTGACGGGGCTTCGAGGGACAACCCAGGTATGGCAGGTATCGGAGGTGCCATTCAGAATCAAAATGGAGACATAATCCATATTTATTGTAGGGCGCTGGGAGAATGCACAAACAATGAAGCGGAGTTTGCTGTGCTTGAGCAAGGATTAAATATTCTAAGAACCATCCGACGAGGAAATGTCATAGTGGAGGGGGATTCTTCCTTGGCCATCTCGGCGGCTAAACGCCTTCAAGCAGGCACAAAAACCAGTAAGGTAACCAAACATTGGAGGCTGGCTAAGCCAACTGAAAGTATAGTGGAGATGATAGTAGAAATGAGAGGCATAGTTTTCCAATTAGTAAGAAGAAAGGCGAATGGGTTGGCAAACTTCTTGGCAAACCATGGTGCTGAAAACCCGAACTTAATCACGAACAACTGTTGGCAGGAGGTAGACTGCCCAATCCTCAAGGTGACATGTGCACAGCTGGCAGAGAAGGACTCAAACCAAGCCGATCCAACCTAGCTGGTGACGGCTTCAGGTTACGGTACCGGAATTTTGATGAAACCGGTATCAGCAGTAATCATCACCAAAGCAATGGAATGTCAGGACTTCTCGGGAGGTGGATCTCCTGGCGGCGGCAGGCTAGCCAGACGATCGATCATTACAGATCGAGCCACAGAACTTATAGCATCAACAATATCAAAATCAAGACACTTGGAAGGGATCCGTATAGAAAGACATCAATAAAATTTATGCTGATTTCTGAAGAGGCGGGGTGGACCGAGGCACAGCGCATGAGCAACCGATATGCAGGAAAACAGGGTATGTCCGATACAACCATCAACCACAACAACCAATCAAACGTACATGACACTTGGCATAAGGCTAATTGGATTATGAGCAGCCACTTCCATTCTAATTCAACATGCAACGACCTGGCTTGTGTGAACCGCAATCAAATTTATTGCAACAGTACCCCTACCTACAACGGGAGTAAGGCTAAACTCAGGAAGGTTCACAAACGACAATACTATAAAGCAGGGGGTATCTCCCCTGTTTTCTCCACAACTTCTCATAATAGTGTCAAGCACGCATCTGTGAACGGTAACTGCATTAGCTAGGAGAAGCATAGAGAGATGGATATGGATGCAGGAGGATGCCGCTGTGCTGCTGCAAATCAGGACCTCCTAGAGGCGAAGAGAGGCTATGAAACCCGTGCAACAACTAAGAACAAGCGCAAGGTTGCTGAATTGGAGGCTAAGGTCAAGTAGACAGAAGAAGGGCGCACGGAGGAGGAGATTGCAGAGGAGGTGGATTGGTTGAAGGATCTGGGAACCCCCTCGAAAACGGCTACTCAGTTTGTTAGAACAAAGGCAGAGAGCTGGCGAACCAAGATGCTCATCGCCAAAGCTCTGGAATCAGTCGAGAAGGAGAAGCAGCATATCGTGACTGAAGTGAACCTCACGGAGGCTCAGATGGCAAAAATTATTGACTACAACAAATCGCTGGATGGCCGAATCACCACTATGCATGAAGCCATTCAAACAGTCAACAGGAAGCTCACTCTGCTCATAAGGCTTCTGAGGGATACTATCAACCCGGCTCCTGGCACTCCGCAGCCGGCCACAACTGAGGTGCAGGAGAACGAATCTATGGCAGCCGTGCAAGCAAGGATGGACAGTCACAGGCGACAGATGGGTCTGGATACCATCAGTCAAATGGGAAAGTTTATCTAGGGTAGTTTCTTTTTTTTGTTTTCTTCGGCCTTATCTATGTTTCGGCCTAAGTCTGTCGATGTTAATGTCATGAATTGTAAGGTCTCGGCAGTCTCGGTTTATAGGATAAGCTCAGCTCGAGCCACCCTGCGTGGTGTGCTTCATGCAATTTTCTTTTTCTGAACTCTCTGAGCAGGTGTTTGGTTATGATTCATTGTTCATCCCTGCTTTTGATCTGCCACGGCAGATTTTTTGTACTATTTTTTGTTATATAATATAAACTTTTGACTTACACAAAAAAAAAATCAAGCTTGAAGATCTAGATGTATAATTTTGACTAGTCAACTCTAAGTGCTTAGATCATACATCAATGTGTAATTCCAACTTTATATGACTGTCTATTTATAGTTCAAAGTCATTATCAAATACCGCTTATATCAATTTGTTCAGTGAAATCAAATTTGACTATACATTATATGCATCATTAATTTACATTATAGATTTGAACATTTTTTGAAAAATCTAATGTCTTCTATTAAATTGAATAAAAGAAATTCACATATTAAAATCACATTAAAGTAATGAAAACATAGTATGATCTATTTAAATAAATAAAAAATACATATAAATAATTTTATAAAATTAACAATATTCTATTATATATACATTAATTTATGTAATAAAATAATATATTTAAATATTATACACCATTTCCATTATGATAATAAACACATTTATCATCATAATCACTCTACAACATTATGTTTGACGAAACACCTATCATGGCTAATGGGGTTCAAGTTATGATCTTGTTTAGTTTATTTCTTTTTTATTCCATTTCCTTAAAGTCACCAAGGAGGTTGGATCTTATCCATAGTGGCCTCTTGTCGCATGTTTACCTATATTGGGCAGGTATGGGAGGAGGGTGTTACAAAAACTATTTATATTACTTTAAAATTTTCAAAATATTATGTAATTATATTTAAATTTTATAAGAAACATAAAATTATAATTAAATTTGGAATTCAAAATTAAAATAAACATAAATCAATCATATATATTGTATTTACCTAAAGCTTTATTTCCAAAATAAATATAATTCCAAATAGAACCAAACAACTTTGGAATGATAAAATTGAAAGTAATCAAATTTAAATTGTTCTTAATAAATATAGGTGACACTTAAAACACAAAGTCTAAGATAAAGACAAAGAAATATTCATATAAAAATTACAAAATCTCTTGTGTGGTGTGAATTCATGTCTCTTATTGTTCTTTGCATTTATTATCTCTCTATAATTGTTATTTATCATTGAAATATTAAATTGTTTTAAAAGGTTGCTAATGAAAAACAATATTTGGGTAAAATTGATTGTAAGAACATATAATAGTGGTAAATTAAAAACATCAATGTACCATTCAATTAATTACCACAACCATAATCAATTACATAACAAATCAAACAAAATACCTATAATGAAAAGGAAGTAGAATATTAGCAGAGAAACCAACAATAAAAAAGACTACTCATCTTTAAATCAAGCTAGAAGATCTAGATGTATAATTTTGACTATTCAACTCTAAGTGCTTAGATCATAAATCAATGTGTAATTCCAACTTCATATTACTATGTCTATTTATAGTCCAAAGTCATTATCAAACACCCGTTATATCAATTTGTTTGGTGAAATCAAATTTGATTATACATTATATGCATACTTACTTTACATAATAGATTTGAATAGTTTTTGAAAAATCTAATGCGATCTCTTAAATTGAATAAAAGAAATTCACATATTAAACTCACATTAAAGTAATGAAAACACAGTATGATTTATTTAAATAAAAAAAGTACATATAAATAAGTTTATAAAATTAACAATATTCTATTATATATACATTAATGTCTCTAATAATATAATATATATAAATAGTATACATCATTATCATAATGATAATAAACACGTTTATCATCAAAATCACTTATGTTTGATGAAATACCTGTCATGGCGAATGTATGAGATATTTACACTTAATTGTATTATTTAAGGTTGAAGATTACATATCGATGATATGTTTGACAAAACGCCTATCATGGGGCTAATGTATGAGATCCTTACACTTAATTCTGTTATTTAAAATTGTAGATTACATATCGATGGTATGTTTGACGAAACGACTGTCATGGCTAATGAGGTTCTGGTTATGATCTTGTTTAATTTATTTCTTTTTCAATTCCATTTCCTTAAAGTCACCAAGGAGGTTGAATCTTTTCCATAGTGTCCTCTCATCACATGATTACCTTGCTTGGGTAGATATAGGAGGAGGGTGTTAGATAAACTATTTATATTACTTTAAATTCTTCAAAATTTTATGAAATTAAATTTAAATTTTATTATAAAACGAAAATTAAAATTAAATTTGGAATTCAGGATTCAAATAAACATAAATCAATCATATATATTGTTTTATCTAAAGCTTTATTTCAAAAATAATTATAATTCCAAATTGAACCAAACAACTTTGAAATGATAAAATTGAAAGTATTCAAATTTAAATTGCTCTTAATAAATATATATGACACTTAAAACACAAATTCTAAGAGAAAGACAAAGAAATATTCATATAAAAATTACACAAGCTTTTGTGTGGTGTGAATTCATGTCTCAACCAACTATTAAAAGGACACAATACTCATCTTTAAATCAAGTTAGAAGATCTAGATGTATAATTTTGACTATTCAACATGTCTCAACCAACTATTAAAAGGACACAATACTCATCTTTAAATCAAGTTAGAAGATCTAGATGTATAATTTTGACTATTCAACTCTAAGTGCTTAGATCATAAATCAATGTGTAATTCCAACTTCATATGAATATGTCTATTTATAGTCCAAAGTCATTATCAAACACCCCTTGTATCAATTTGTTTGGTAAAATCAAATTTGATTATACATTATATGCATCATTACTTTACATAATAGATCTAAATTTTTTTTGAAAAATCTAATACGATCTATTAGAATGAATAAAAGGAATTCACATATTAAACTCACATTAAAGTAATGAAAACACATTATGATGTATTTAAATAAAAAAATACATATAAATAATTTTCTAAAATTAACAATATTCTATTATATATATACATTCATGTCTGTAATAAAATAATATATTTAAATATTATACACCATTTTCATAATAATAATAAACATATTTATCATCTTAATCACTCTACAACATTTTATGTATTCTATTTATTTTTTATGAGACTTAGGCCAACCCATCTACGGGATGTAAGAACGTATTGTCCACTAGTGGGATGTTATCACTAGGATTGTGGGAGACTTGTCAAGTTTTGATTCTCCTTGGGATGGTTTAATTCCTCCAAAAGTGACTTCTATATTGAACTCCTCCCAATGAGATTTGAACATAAAAGCTAGTGGAATTCACCTATTCTAACATTATATTCATAGAACATTCATATAAATATTTATTTCTCTTTTAGTTTTTAAACTTTAATACATAATTATATTTTCAAGATAGTTGGTATATGTTGAAATTATTTGCATAATCATATTATGTAAGTGATTCGTAAATGTTGAAATTATTTCAGAGAATGATTATTTGAGAGAATGATTGTCATCAATACGACTTATTCTTACCATAGGAAGAAAGGTATCAAAAGAACTATATTATTAGAATTACTTTAAACTTTAATGTATAGTCAAATTGTCTACTTGTCAGATTCAAATGTCAAAACCTTCCTTAATTCAATTACATTTAAATAATGTAGGTATACTTTTATTTATTTCTTTTCAATTATCAAATTGATATAATCATTCAAATAAATATTGAATTACTTTAATTTATTTTAAAATTTGATTTAATTTTACATGTTTTAAATTTAAATATCAAAATCTTCCTTAATTTAATTAGTCTTAAATAACCTAATATATATTTTTATTTAATCATTAAATAAATTAGTTATTAATTCTTAAATCTTCCTTAATTTAATTAGACTTAAATAATCTAATTATATATTTTTATTCATTTTTAATTATCAAATTAATATAATAATTAAAATAAAATAATTATTAATTTTTATAAAAAAATTCAAACTCAAACAATAATTAAAATTTTCACCCAATGACTTCCAGTGTCCTTTCCCTCACTAATCACTACCACTATCAATATCCCTAATTTTCTCCATCCATATGGATTTCCGTAACCTTATCTGCATTCTCCATCATTGAAATGAAAAAAAAAAAAAAAAAGAAGCTACTAAAACTACTTTTAATAGCCTTTCCATTTTAAGTACTTACTAATTAACGAAATATTCCATTAATGTCCCATCTTCGAAAAATGCCCATAATTATTTTTCCGCAAAGTAATAACAACCCAATTGACATACTGACAAAGATTTCCTTAATCTGGATTCTCCACCATTGAAATGTTAAAAAGACTACCTTTCCATTTTAAGTACTCACTAATTCACGAAATATTTCATTAATGTCCCATCTTCGAAAAAGGCCCATAATTATTTTTCCACAAAGTAATAACAACCCAATTGACATACCGACAAAGATTTCCTTAATCTGGATTCTCCACCATTGAAATGTTAAAAAAAAACCTTACCTTTCCATTTTAAGTACTTACTAATTCACGAAATATTTCATTAATGTCCCATCTTCGAAAAAGGCCAATAATTATTTTTCCGCAAAGTAATAACAACCCAATTGACATACCGACAAAAAGTAATAACAACTCAATTGACATACCAACAAAGATTTTGATTAAATGCCGCAAAAGAGGATTGTTTCAAACATTATTGTGAGTGGGAGACCTCCAATTTTTAATGTATAAGTCTTATGTTTCTTTCCCTTTTTCCTTTCTTATTCTGCAAGTATATGAGTATATGAACTCATGCATTGAACTCCATCATATTCAACATAGTTTACTGTAAGAATCTAACCAGCGTTACTCCTACAGGCTTACAAAAGAACGAACAAAAATTAAAACTATAAGCCTAAACAGACTAAAGTATAAATTATGAACGATTGACTTAATGGTTACAAGGATCTAAAAAGTAGTAAACATGGCTATATGATAAATTTTTTTTTTTTTTACATATGAGCTGGAAAATTAGGGATGACATTTATGGAATTATATATTTTCATTGAGGTAATAGTTAATCATTGTTACTCTAATCCTTTAACAAGGACTTCTAATTAAGACATCATCAATAAACATGCTGGTTGTTGCATATATATTTAGCTAAGAATAATTTTCAATCTTCTTGTGGGTTCATCTATTGTCACAGTTGCAAATAAATTGGAGCTTGTGTCCACTTTAATATCAGTTGTAACAATTTTATTCTTCAACTTTGTCATGAGATCACCAAGAAAAAACTCCCCTTTCTTGGTACCAGTGGATGTAAAGAACAATCCATTGGGAGTATAGGTGTTAGATTAAACTTTTGATCAGCGAGGAAATCCTTCTAAAGAGACCTCAACTTTTCTTTCCAATGTCAAAGAACAAACCAGGCCCCTTAACCATTGTTGCAAGTCCACAACTTGACTGGATCGTTAGGTGATCTAAATGCGACAATGGGTAGAAAATGGCAGTGTTGGAATGAAGAGCATAAACCCCCCAAAAAGATGAGCATATGCTTTCGAGAATATTCTGCTTCAAAGCTGAAATCTTGACAGCGAATTTTTTGGAGATGTTGTTGTCCAACTATCATGGCTGTTGGTTTTTATATGGTCTGTATGCCTTAATTGGGTTTCACTTAACATTTTCCAATGGCTTCATCAACCTTTTAGGAGTTGGATTCAATAGTTTCTGCCCCTTTCCCTTGGTACTACCATGAAGCTCAAAAGCACAATAAGTTGAAATGGCAAAAAAAAAGCCAAGTCATCGACAACCATGATAAAAAATGAGATGAATGATTAGGCATAAAAGAAATTGTTCATTACGGTAAGAGACAAGCAAATAAAATAAATAGTTCATTACCGTAAGAGATGAGCAAACTTTAGGAATCAGGCACCAGGAACTCCTTCCCAGCGACCTGCCTTACCCCCCGTCGACAATGCAATTGCTAGTCTTCATGTAGTTGAATAGCGTGGAGACTTCCTGGTCCACCTACATGCCGAGCTTGATGAGAATGATCAATGACCTCCCAGTTCAAGTAGAAAGAAGACAAACCTTGGAAATAAAGAAATTGAGTAACAGTTCAGTGATTGATAGTTAGGTGGTTGAAGGCAGTTGATAATTTAGGTAAGAGTCCATGGTGAAATCGAACAAGTGAAAATATTTGAATCGTTTAACAATTGATCCAACGGTGTCAAATTGTGTAGAGTGGAAATCTAGGGAGTTGATTCAAAGGGGAATGCTTTACGGTGTAAAGCTCTTCCAGTGGATTTTTCCAGTCTAATTTCTCTAAAATCCAATGGGAATTCATTGAAATCACAAGATTGATGGGTAAACCCTGCATAATAGAAGTGCCTTAGGGATTTTTCATAGTGTTGAATCCATATATACAGTCAAAAAACTAGTTTAAATAACAAAAAATCAAGATTTCACCTCAAAATTTTCACCAGATTCGGACATATGAAACTCCAAAAAATCGCACTATAGAAAACTCCATAAAAAAATGTGTTTGTCCATAATAAATGAATAAATTTAATGAAAAAAAAAAAAAAGAAAAATTCAAAACATAACATTCATTCTAGATCACTTCCCCAGAAGAGAGTTCCCCGAGAAAAAATAAAATCAAAAAAACAATTTTTGTGCTTGATTCCAACTATTTTTGGCTATCCAACCAATTCGTCTGCCTCTTTAAATTACTTCATAAAATTCTTCATCGGATGAGTTCGGCCCGAAAAACATAGACCACGCTTAGTTGCGTGATTTATTATGATTACGCCTATTGGAAAGAATAAATTAATTATGTTGCTCCACATGTGCATGCTCTTTTGATAGTTGCGATATGACAGTTGCGACATGAGTAGGGGGAAGTGTATCAAAGATAGAAGGATGGAGGATATCGGAGATTGAGCTTTGGCAATATCGAAGATGTATGGGTCATATTAGTATCTACAATGTCACATATTGGAGGACGAGCAGGAATGAATATCAGAGGATCAGAATTCAGAGGATATCAGTGGATCAGAGTGAAAAGGGATATTGGAGGTCGGCAGATGGAGGATATCGGAGATTGGCAAGCGGGGGATTGGAGATTAATGACATGAGCATCATATTGAAAATGTTGATATTGGAATCTTTGATAACGCTACATGGAAATCCTGTGGGGTCGGGCCTTTGTTGTTATATTCACAAAAGAGCACTTTTATCACTTTTAGGCTTATACTTTAGAAAAATCAATCGAAGAAAGTTTAATTCACAACTTTTTAAAGAGGACATGTTACCATATTTTAAATACCCCAATAATTTTTTGTCGAGAAGGGATTCTAAACAAAATCTAATGTTTGTGAATATGCGTGATGGACCTAAGCTCTGATATAAAGGTTTCGATAAGGAAGATTTATCATTTTAGTCAATTGTTTTGGAAAAATGAACTAATATAATCTTATTTTATTGAAGCTTAAAGGATTTTATCCTAAATTAAAAAGGGTGCTCCATGTTTTACTAGTTCTACTATTAACCATAATGGGGGGGGAGGGGGAGGGGGGTGGTTGAGTAGTACAAGAATTGGCGACATACTCAGCAAAACAATTATCTTTGTTAAAAATAAATGAAGCTTTAAACAATTAAACAATAAGACTTAGAAAGGTAAAAATCTTGAAGTTTTGATTGATAAAAGTTACTCTAAACAAAACAAATCATTATATTGTGAATTATCTCATATCGTATTTATTGGTGAAAATATTTATTACCCCTGTTGGTCAATTAATCAGTCATAAAGATAAAGCTACAAACTATAGAAGCTTAGCTTTTAAGATAGACCTATTTGTCACTAATAGAGCCACTACAAACTATAGAAGCTTAGCTTTTAAGATAGACCTATTTGTCACTAATAGAGCCACTGCTTCCAGGTAGGTGTCCATAGCCTCGACAGGGTTACCACTTAACCACAAATATACTAGTACCCTATCCACTTATAGTAAAATTCTTAGGTGTTTTTAAACCTTTTCTTTTAAATTTTTGTTTTAAAGTTTGCTTGAAAGCCATTGTCCTCACTTGGTAACTAGATTATGACAATGCCATTCACATGTTATAATGATATTGAACAAGTTGACTCGTGATGAGACCTCTTGACTTATGGTTATATAACCATAAGCCATTATCCTGGTTTCATGGCTAGTGTTGATAATGTCAGTATCATTGGTTTCCCATGATCATGGTAAGTCAGCTCATGATGAGACCTCTTATCTTTTAAGTTTTATATATTTTGAATTACACTCTAAATTTTTTAAAATTAGTGGATGGGGAGGTATATTCACTCCTTAAGAGTAATGGATGACAATTGAAGCCAAAATATGCTAAAACTTCAAAAATAACCTTTACTTTTTTAAAGAAAACCTTTTCATGACCAATCATAGGATAACTAGACTTTATAAACTTTTCAAGTTATTAAAATTTTACAATTTAATGGATATAAGGATTTCAGAGCTTTGTAATAGATGCAATACTAAACTTCAAAGTTATAATCAACATTTCTAAGATATCTTCTCTAATCATTCTAATTTCATATAAATAATGAGAGATCCCAACGTGAAGACAAAAGTGTATTACTTATCATAACTAGGATTAAAGACACCAGAATATACATGTAGTAATTTACATATTTACAGAAGGATAGGTATCCTTAAGATTTTTTATTTTTTATTTTTTTTTGAACTAGCCCATTAGCAGGAAGAGCATCCCTCTTTCCCCCAGATCTTGGAGGATGAAGGTTGATGGGCTTAGTTTGTCAGCGATCTGAAATGGGCCTAGCCATAATCTCTAAAACTTAGTGTGTTTACCTTTTTCTTCATGAGCTTTGTCCCATTTCAGAACTAGATCGCCAATTTCAAAACTTTTATTATTAACTAAACTTGCATCAAAAAAGATTTAACCAATTGTTGATGATGGGTATGAACTTGTCTTGCTTTATCCCTGTCTTCCTCTAGCTTAAGAATTTGGCACACTCTTAGTTGTGAAGCAGAGGAAGGTTTTTCTTCGATGGATTAGACTAGGGATAGTGATGGAATCACTAGATTAGGAGGTAGCATAACTTCTAGGAGAAGTGCCTATAGAGATCTTATGAGTGATTCTATCAGCCCATAAAGAAAAAAATAGAGCTTTGTGCCAATTTTTATTTTTATTTTGGTCAACTATTCTTTTGATTATTCTGATGATATTTTTATTAGTAGATTCTACTAATTCATTTCCTTGAAGGTAATAATTTGCAGAATACTTAAGTTTAAGACCTCTTTTAAGAGAAAACTCAGTAATGGCATTTCCTGAAAAATAAGATGCATTATAAAAAACAAGGGCATGGGGAAGACCAAACCTGGTAATGATGAATTGATAAGTTCAATAATATTTCCAAAACATCCCACCTTGAGGGGTATTTCTTCCACCCATTTGGTGAAATAGTATGTAGCAGTCAAGATGTATTTATGCTTCTTGGAAGAGTTAGGAACAATATCACCTATTATGTCCAACCCAATTGTTCAAAAGGAGCTTCAATGTTAATTGGTTGTAAAGGTAAGGTTGGTTTCTTCTGTCTTCCTGAAGTAGTCTAGCAAAATTTACATTTTCTGACATAGGCATGAGTGTTCCTAAATAAAGTTGGTCAATAGTATCCAACATGCACAATTTTATGAGCAATGGTGTATCCACCATAGTGTCCACCAGTTAGTCCATCATGTAGCTCCTACAAGACCTTTTCAACTTCAGATATTTCTAGACATCTTAGCAAAACATAATCATAATTTCTTTTAAATAAGACATCATTGAAAAGTTGATATTGATTAGCTTTAAGTATAAGAGATATTTTCTTCTTGTAATTGAGTTCTAATGGAGAATTACCATTTTTGAAGTAAGAAATAAGATCAACATATTGAGATTCAATATCGATGGGACATACCTCTGTGATTTGGACATTATTACCTGAATCTTCATCAGTTGAACTGTCATAAGCTCCAATAATTAACCTTCAAAAGCCTTGACCCCTTAATATTTTAGTTGGTTTGATGTCTAGGTCATATTATTGTAGGTCACTAACCCAATTTTCCCTTTGATCTCCCAATTCTTTTTGGATAAGTAAGTTTCTAACAATAGGGAAACAAACAATTACTTTTGTATGTGTTTTTAGGAGGAAAGACCTTAAATGTTTCATGGATTTGAATACTGCAAACGCTGCTTTTAAACCTCTGAATAATTTATCTCGGATCCTTGTAAATTGGAACTAAAGAAGGAAATTAGAGCTTCAATTTTTTTCTCATTAGGTTGAGACAAGACTGTTGCATAGGATTGTTCGGAAGTAAAATTATAAAGAATCAATTGTTTAGCTAAATTACGGGATCATTACGAAGGGGAATCAATGATTTCATGTTTTATTGACTCAAATTTTTTTCTTTCGATGAGTCCCCATTTTAAAATTGACTTCTTCTTTATCATAGCCTACAAAGGAAGTACAATTTGAGAGAAGTTTGGAACAAATCTTTTAACAAAAATAATTTTTCCAAGGAAGGATTGCATGGATTTTTTTTTGTGTGGTAAGGGGATTTATGATATCGCCTTAATTCTATATGGATCTATGATGATTCCTTCTTTAGACACTATAAAGCTGAGAAGTTTTCCTTCATCAAGATGAAAAAATGACTTTTTAGGATTTAGGGAGATTCCAAATTTTCTACATCTTTCAAAGATTTATTTTAAATCATGTAAATGATTACCTATTTGTTTGGAATAAATTGTAATGTCATCTAGATATACTACAACTGTCTTATTGATTAAACCTATGAAATTAATATCCATAGCTCTTTGGAAAGTAGCTCCAACATTAATCAGTCTGAAAGGCATTTTTTGATAAGCATAGGTCCCCTACTTAGTCTTGAATGTGGTTTTTAGTTTGTCATCTGGATGTACAAGAATCTTATTGTAACTTGAAAATCTATCTAAAAAAGATATTAATTCAGAACCAACAACATATTGTAAAATTTGTTACACTGGGGGCAAAATAAAATTATCCTTTTCACAGGCTTTGTTCAGATTTCTAAAATCTATACAAATACGAATATCCCCATTTTTATTTTTAATTGGCACAAGGTTTGAGACCCACTTAGAATGTCTGAATGGAAAAATGGTTTTAGCTTTAAGAAGCTTATTCAATTTAGTTTTAATCTGAGTTTCCAAGTTAGGGTGGATTTTCCTAAGCTTTTGTTGGATTGGCTTGACATTTGAAAGCATAGGAATAGCAAGTTGAATGATGAATGTGTCATAGGTTTTTAGATTATCATAATTCCATGAAAATATATCCTTATATATTTTCAACAAATGAATGAAAGCATATCTTTCATCTTATGAAATTTTAAGGCCCAAATTAATGTTATGAGGCTTATGATCAGATCCTAAGTTAACCAATTCAGATCTCTGAGTTGACCTTTGGAAGCTTGCAATTAGTTACCCTTTTGAGTCTATCTTTCAGGTCATATAAATCTTCTAGTTTAACTACAGGTTTAGGTAAATAATTTTCCTCAAAAGATTTATTCAACTATTTGACATGTTCATCTTCATTGATAATCTAATCAGAGTAAGACCCTTCAGATGTCAGAAAACTTAAGATGTCATTGTCATCATTAAACACTCACCAATTAGTAATGTTTTATGGAATCGAGGGGAAAAACAATAATTCAATAGAAAATCTATCTGGATTGAAATCTTCAGGTGGAATGAGTTTGGAAACAACATTTTATAGGAGATAAGCAATAGCATTTTGTATTGTAGACGTGAGTTATTGGATCAAAGATTGATAATGCTTAAGGTGACTAGAAACACAATGGATGTCGTTTCTAACTCATTTGATAATGATGTTGAGTCACCAAAAACTTTAAGGTATTTTATATTAAGACTAATAAACTTTTATAAGCCATGTATGAATGCTTCATATTCAGTGACATTATTGGTACAGTCAAACCCTAATATACAAGCTAGCATATTTTTTTATCCGTAAGGATTAAATAAAATACAACCAACTTTTGCTCCTTCATCAGATTTCGATCCATCAAAATAAAGGGTCCAAAATATGCTATCATGCTTCTTTACAAGGTTTTCTACAACATTAATACACTTAGAAGAATCTCTTTGGGAGAAATTTTCAATTTAAGATGAAACAGAGTCAACTAAAAAAGGAGATTCTTGGGCTTGAAAATTGCTAAAGAAAGACTCAAAGGAAGAACTTCCAAGAATATTGTTTGTAAAAACTACTACTTCATTTTCTTCATCAAAATCAGTCATTGAATGTTTCATGTGTTTTTCCCTATCAACACAAATTTGATTGGGTTTTCCATTGTAGGGAAGCCACATGTGTGACCAATAAGTTGCAAAGTAACCATGTAGTTTTTCAGACCAGTATCTACTTAGGATAAGACCATAAATTCAAGAATGTCTACAACCAATATATCTATTATTTGATAAACCTTTGAATTAGAAGCTAATCTTATTAAAACAAAAATTATTTCTCCAAAATTTTTGACTTTTGTGCGATCTAATTTAACAATATGAACAACATATTTTTGTCATGCTATATTCAATTTAAGACATATTGCATAAGGCATGACATTTGATGATGCACCAAAGTCCACTAGATAGTTATGAACCTTCTAGTTAAAAATCTCAAAAATCAACAAAAAAGGAGGAGTATGGGAATTTTTTCTATCTCCAATCAAAATGGCATCTTATGAGTCAATCTTATCTGAAGAGACATTAGGAGGTTTGATTTTCCCCTTTGAGGCCTCTGTAGTGACAAAAGTAGGTAATAGAGATGCAGGAAATGAATTCAATTCTTTAAATAAGAGATTTTGCTAATAACTTAATTTACCAACCTCATAAAGAGAAATGTTAGCTTTGACCTTTTTTATGTCCTCGACAATATTATATTACTTAGTGTAAGAGACTATAAAAGTCTTGAATGAAGAAGGAGATTTAGAAGTAGTCAGAAGAGAATCTGAAGGAGTAGAAGACTTCTTAATTACACTTTTTTCCTTATTAGGGAGAGGAGAGGACTTTTTATTTTGATTTGTTGGAGATGGGTCTGCAAATCCCTTACTTCTAATACTTATTGGTAGGGCCTCTTCTTCTTCGTCATTTTCTGAAGTAGTTAGGATGAAATCCCATAAACCATAAGTTTTTGCTAATTCTTCTTCTTGGGATTCTTCAATAGATAATGTTGATTCTTCCACTTCACCATCTTGATTGGATTCGGAAATTGATATAATGGCAGGTGGTTGCGACTATGATGGTTGAGTCCTTTTGAAAGGTCGAAAGGGATTTTTAGACGTTTCAAATACTTGCTTTTAATTTCTACCATTTCATTAGACATGGTCTTCAGAACCTTTTGTAATCCTTCCAAGTCAAAAGGATCTTTGGGAACTTTTTTCTTAGAATTATCCTTAAAAGTAACTATTTTGGTTTGCTTTCTTTCATCAAGGGCATTTTTATTTTTTAGAGAAAGGATTCTCTTTTCTACATATAGAGCTTCTTTCATGTTATAAAGTAGAACTATTTTGTTGGCTCTATCTATGGACATAGAAATATTTGAAGGAAGAGCAGAGATAAACCATTTAATCTATATATTGGTCCCTAGTCTAGAAGTGGTTGGGATCTTATTAAGCAATTTGTTGAATCTGGAATTAAAATCTTTGATTATTTCATTTGGATTGGTCTTAAGATTTGATAATTCATTAAACAAAGTGACAGTTGTTTGGTCATCACCAAATTTCAACAAAAAATGCTCTTCAAACATGTTCCAATTTTTTATTGATCCTGAAGGAAGAGAAAAATACCACGATCCTACAAATCCTTCAAATGTGTATAGAAAGATTCTAACAACACAATATTCTTCAGTGCCTTAATTCCGATTGATGGCTAACATGAAATTATGAAGATGTTCCTTTGCAGGGAGGCCATCATTACGATTAAACTTAGGAAGACACCTCTTTGGGTGTTTGGGATGAGGGTGTAATGGTGGAGCCATATATACTACCCTAGGATTATTCCATGGTCTATGGGTCATTCTAGGAGTACTTGGAGTAGAAGAAGTAGTAGAAAATGAGGGGTATGGTGGTGAGTGAATCGTTGTGGAATATGTTCCTGTAATGCTACTGAATATAGTTGCACTAGATGATTGTGTGTGAGGAATTTGAATGGATGGGATGAGAGGTTGATTAGAAGAAGGTAAAGAGGTAGAGGAAGTGGAAGGACCAAGAAAAGGAGTAAGAGGGTAAGATGGTGATGTAATCTTGCTAGCATAAGAATGAGTTTCTAGAGTAGTTTTATTTCTCCGATGATTGGTTAATGGAAATTCAAAAGGTTTAAATCCAAGTTTTTCACCCTGGGATCTACTTAATACACCAGAAGACTATAAGGATGAGGAAACACTTCTTTTAGATATATCGCTTTGGATAGATTTTTCTCCAGAAATAGAAATTCCTTCCAAGTTTTGGATCAAAGACTGAACTTTAGGAGGCTCAGTTGGTATTTGAGAAGAAGTTTTTCCAACTTACTTTGGAAGTATGCTAGGATTTTTGGTGGCTTTTTGAACAACTTCAGATCTTGGATTAAGATATTTGGAATGTGATCTGGAAGTTGGTGGTGATTTTGAGGGATACTGACTATTAGAATGACATTTTTGTTTAAGAGTATATCTTATTGCCATTCATAGTCCGAATTCCCTCCTTCTAGCACCTAAAATGTTGAAGGATCGAAAATATCTGCCTCAACATTGGGGAAAGCCACCTAGTTGGGAACTTAGGGCAGCTGCTTTCCATTTGGAATGGAGGGTCTGAGCAGGTTTATGGGACCATTTTCCCTTAATAAAAGATATAAAAGCGGATGTGATATATAAGTGTGGGGCTCATTATGTAAATGAAACTAAGAAACATAAATATATAGACTTAAAATATCTATCTCGGGAAAGCTTTTTTTGTATATGTAACTTATAAAGATCTCGCATTAAACATGACAATATACATCATTAAATCCTTTGTGAGGTTAAAACATATAAGTATAACTAATTTAATTAGATATCTAATTAAATTATTTTTTGAAACACACACACATGTTAGATATCATTTTTCGTTTATATACTTAAAAGAATTCAAGTAAACACATCAATAGTGATAAAGCTTAATTGCTTGCAAAAATGGATATGATAAACATATATATATAGTAGTAACCATTCAAATCATAAACATAGTACTAGTATTCATATAATAGAACACGATAAATGTTAACTATGCTCATAAGTGAAATAGTGGTGGTTCCTCTTTCTGTTAAGAATCCTTGAAGCTACAATAATGCAAACTAGAAGCTTTCTTGTAGAAACTCATAACCCTTCCTTCATAACAATGAAGGGGATTAATAGGTTGTAATCAAAACGAAAATATAGAAAAGTGCCATAGAATACTTAAGTGGTTTTAACAAACCATACTAAAAATAAAGTAAAAGACAATAATCGATTGCAGTTGCAAAAACTTGACTATCAATTCGCTACTGAATCTCACATATATATGTCATTTGGCTTTTAATTCAGGTGGATGATAGAGTTGTATATGCATCTATGCAGTGAATAACACATCGTTAAGTGATGGAAGTAAATGAGTGGTTGTGTTGGAGGGTGTCTCAGTATCAACCACAGATTATGTAGTTTGACTAGGATATGCCAATGGCATTCCATGTCAATCTTCAATAGATTTTTTAGCCTCTTAGCCTTATTTTCAACGATTCTTGCCATTCTTTAGTCACCAAATTTACATCTGGCATGCAAAGATAAATACAAGGATAAGTGGAAACTTTCTAACTGAATAATTACTCATAGCAAATAACCAATTTCATTATGAATGCATGTCTTTTATGAGAAAAATCTTAAGAAATCATTATGTAGTAATGAAATTGTTTAGCACTTTGAGAAGAATAAACTTGTTACACTTGGCCATTAAATGATAAAACATGGATTCACATGGGATTTGTTACACATCAGCACATCGGAGGATTTTATTAGAGAAATTTGATGGTTGCATCATTGAAACATGCGATATTATCATCCTCCAATAAGCTTATAGAATGTAGTTGCTAACATTACAAGTGGGAAGAGATATTGGAGGTCCTGTACCGAAGGTTTCGTATTAGAGGATTGAAATGATAACAACCAAATAGAAAGTTTTGATATGAGAGTTGCGACATGAGTAGCGAGAAGTGTATCAGAGATTGACAAATGGAGGATATCAAAGATCGATGATGGAAGCTTTGGAAATATTAGATATGTATGGGTTATCATAGTATATGTGATGCCACATATTGAAAGATGAGAAAGAATGCATATCGAAGGATCCAAAGTCAAAGGATATCAGAGGATTGAAGCGAAAATAGATATCGGAGGTCGGTGGATGGAGGATATCGGAGATCGGTGATCAGGGGATTGGAGATCAGTGACATGACCATCATATTGAAAACGCCGATATGGGAATCTCCAATAATGCTACATGGAAACCCTGTGGGGTCGGGCCTTTGTTTTTATATTCCCAAAAGAACACTTTTATCACTTTTAGGCTTATACATTAGAAAACTCAATTGGAGAAAGTTTAATTCCCAACTTTTTAAAGAGGACATGTTAGCATATTTGAAATACCCCAATACATTTTTGTCGATAAACGATTTTAAACAAAAGCCAATGTTTGTGAATACACGTGATGCACCGAAGATCCAATATAAAGGTTTCAATAAGGCAGATTTATACTTTTAGTCAAGTTTTTTGGAAAAATGAACTAATATTATCTTATTTTATTGGAACTTAAAGGATTTTATCCTAAATTAAAAAGGGTCCCCCATATTTTATTAATTATATTGTTAACCATAATGGGGGCTGAGGGTTTGTTGAGTAGTACAACACAATCCAATGACTCAGATGAGTTTGGGTAGGGTTAGGGTAACAACCTCTCAAGTTGCTATGCCCAATGGTCATTTTCCCCAACGCTCAATTGGAGGAATGGATCTACAACCCCTTCTTGCTCCTAGATCCCATGGTGAGGGATTTATCAACTCTTTGCAGCCCCTACCTTAGGTAAATGTTATATGGCTTCGTAACCCAACCTTTTGCTGAACTTTCCAGTGCTTTCTGGCACCAAATTATGAACTCACATGTGTCTTCCTTGATTTAGTTCAATGGTTTGTTGTCGTTTCTTAATTTTATTTCTTTGGAGACAGTTGGTTCGGTAGCTTGCAAATGCCACAGTTCATAATTTAGAAGGTTTTCTTCTACAACAATCATGGCTTCCTACCCGGGGTGTCCAAGTTCATTGATTAGGGCCATTCACTTCATGACAGTCCTAGGTAACAATACTCTACTTCACGTAAGTTTAATATAGTTAATTTTATTAATTTTATTTTTAATTATTTGTAGAAAACCTAGCTGACGATTATGTTTTTCTTACACAGACCAGTGGGTCGACTTTCAGAGGGGTTTCAAAGGAAACTAGTTGCGGGGTTCTGACAATAACGAAATGTTGTTTCTTTTTAGGTTGGATATTGGTCGTTTGCTTACAACTCGCTCTGTTCTTTTTGATACTTTTTGGCCCATTTGCATTATGTATTAAGAAACCCTATTTCTCAAAGGGTTCTCCCAGTTATCTTATGAGGGTAGGTTATCTATTAATTAGTTGCTGGTATGGAGTTAAGAAAGCACTTTGTTGCATGAACCCCACGTCAGGATTTTCTTTTTAAGTTTTTGCTCTGGCCTGCTAGGTTTATATTTTTTCTATAGAGTTAAACTTTGCTAAACAAAGAATGAATATTAGACTCTTTGAGAGGTGACTTTGGTTATTATTTCTTTTGAAGATTGTCTCACTGTTTTGGCTCGACTTAAGATGTATATCTCATTACTGTTATTTGTTCAAGTTCTAGTTATCACAACTAGTTAATATCATGAGCTTAGTTTATTTTGCTTGCACTTAACTGTAAAGGTAAAATACCTGGTCATTAGTCTTAACTGGAAGTTATATTCATTCTTTATATGCAACTGCTTCACACGGGAAGTTTTCTTAAAGCCTTGAATGTTCATATCACCTTCTGGATTTCCAAGGCAAGATTTAGTGTATCTAAGCGAATTACCCAGGGTTATAGTTAATAATTAAAATACTACACAACAAGGTTTTTTCTTCTGTCAATCTTATTGGTTTTCGTAGCGTTATAACTGTCCACCACATATAATGTATTTGAAAGTGCTTGCAGTTTTTGATTTACATGGTTTCACTAGAGGTTAGCTCTCATAAATATTCCACCATAATGTCAGCGCCTCACTAACTCTATCGCTATTTACAAATCACAATCATTTTCAATTAACAGTAACCACGAGACAGGTTTTCCAGTAACGAAGAATAAAATATTGGCCCATTTTCTCGCTATTTGATTATAGACTTAATTGTATATAAGTTTTGGTGCATCTATTGTTCATTAATATAGTTCTAAGTTTAGAATCATAAATTATGTCATGTTGGAATAGCAGACCCATTCTATCAAGAGTTACGTTTGTAACTGAATTTAAACTGCCTTGAATTTCCCGTGCCGACCTTACTCCTAGCTCTCTAGGTTTTTTCATCCATACAAACACATTTCTAGTCGATGGATTTACCCCCAATGTTAGAGTGCACTATTGGCTATGCAACATTCCTTGCAGGAATTTTTTAATCCAGTTAAATAAACATTCTTCTACTCATAAACAAATTATCTTAAGTTTCATTTACCTTATCTGATAGGAATATTATTTTTCTAAACAACAATGTTACCTTAATCATCATAACCTTTACATTAATCAACACAAACATTTAACCAACATAAGAATTTCTAAGTAAAATGTTGTACTTACTTGTGAAGTCTCCAGCCATTTAAGAAAGCGAATTCTAGATGAGACTGCACCTCCCTTCTAATGGAACTGGAAGTTACGTTTAGATTCCCCTTTTGCTTTCACTTTCCAGCACAGTTAGTTTCTAACCTTCATAGGTTAAGTTCTCAAACCTCTAGATTTCCCCGGTCCAGTCTAGAACATTCAGATTTTCATTTGATTGGATAGTTTCCACTGGCCCAAAACCACTCCTAGCATCATTTTAACTTTCAATCTTTGTTTGTCAAGGATGTATTGCCTCGCGGTGGCTAACCCTTCCTTGTCCCTCTCGAGATCTTTTATCTCCAGGGAATAATGAAAGGAGATAACTTCCCCAACTATTTGGAAGTTTCAAAATTCGTTATTGGGTCTTCATCTGTATTCCACTTCTCAAAAGATTTAAAAAAATTAACACATAATATAACTCAACAGGTTTAAAAAAATTAACACATACTATAACTTATTATTGTTCTTATATGTTGTTTCCCTTTAAGTTGTTTGCCTTTAGATCAACAAATAAAAGTAAATAAGAGTAACTATAAAAATTAGTTCAACGTTTGAGGGCGTTACATTTTATATGTTATTATTGCTCACGGTTAATTTTTATTTTTAATTTTAAAAATACATATTGGATTTCTATATTTTAATTCATTTCTTTTTTAAATCTTTTTATATTTTAATTCATATGCTTTATATAATATCATCAATATTATTTATACTTCTACAATCACATTAAAATTATTAATATGGCTGATATAGTTGAAGGCTTCATAAATATAACCAAAAACATTATTGCAACTCGAAGGATGCTTTACTAATTCACACATTTACCTAATTAACCATGTATAAAAAGGTTATGGTTCAACTTTAACTTAACAAAAAAAAGGAATTACAAATTTTATTGTAAAATGGACCATTTTTCTAAATAAAATTTGTTTATATATAAATGAATGTTATAAATAATAACAAGGAACTTATCATGGAGAAACTGATTAGAGTTGGAATAATCTCAAATCACTATGAAATTTGTGGTTGGGGAACCATGTGGCACAATTATATTTTTTAAAATTTATTAAAATTAATGGACCCTTTTGTTAAATAAAATTTGCTTATATATAAATGAATGTTATAAATAATAATGAGGAACTTATTAGAATTGGAATAATCTCAAATCCCTAGGAAATTTGTGGGGTTGAGCCACGAATCTAATTTTATAAATTTATTAAAAGACAATGCAACTTAACAAACCCTATAATACACTACAACTCTTAATAAACATTAAGACTAAGCATATGCTGAGCATATTCCCTTGAGAATCAATCTAGACCATCAATTAAAAAAATAAAATAAATTCGACAAATCGTCATCCACCTTAGGTTGAAATAAGAAGACTTTGACTCCCTCAATTGGGGTGGTTGCTCGAGGAAGTCGACTAGATATGGTTGTAAGGAAAACACAAGGAGGGGTACAACCCACCGCAACCCACACGCTCATGGCAATGGGTGCGGTGGCTTCCCGCATGACGATGTATGGAGTGGAAGGGAGAAGTGGTAGCCAGTGCCAGGCTAGTGATGGAGGTGGGAAGGACAGGACAGGAGGATGGTGGGACAGGGAAGGAGGGAGGGGGAGTATGAAGTAATGAAGGGTGATGGGGAGAGTATTCCTATGAAGGAGAGATGGAGGACTGACGAGGAATCTCAGCTCGAAAACCTACAATGGCACCTTTGAAGTGGCATCGGGTATGTTATATGGCTATATTCATTAATTGAAATGATGCGTGTGTCTTTATATGGAAGGGGAATGAGAGGTCTAACCAGAGAGGAGGGTAGGGATAAAGGAGGGAGAGAACTGGACATGCAGGGAGGGAAGGGGGTTGAGGTCGAACCTGTAATTGGTAATGCGAGGGACCACCAGGGACGGGAATATGAGGAAGCACATGCCATTAATTTAACCAGACAAACTTACAATGAGGAAGGAGATAAGGGAGATAAGCAAGTAAGAGGTGGGGCAATTGCGAGTGCTAGAGAAGATTGAAAAGTGCACTGGCGAGAGGGGAGAAAGAAGGGAAAGAAATTGAGTGTGGTGATTATATGGTTCGAGGGGTGGGAGGTTAAGGATTTGTTATGCTGTACAAAACCCCCCATTTCATACAATTTTACTTTCAAACTATAATATGAAATGGGTCCCTTTTAGATTTATGAATAAAATTGGTATCAACTTATCATTCCTCAAAAGGTTCGAAAAGAATTAATATATTATAAACCTTTTGAGTAAACATAAATCAGTCTTATAAAAATAAATGAATAATTCTTTATTACTGCGATAAAGCGATCGCAAGATCGCATACCGCAATAACAAAGGATGCACAACAAAAGGACCCATTGGTTTGCCCCGATGCGACAAGCGAATAACTATCGGATATCGGGAAGGTAAGTGATTGTAACAAAAGGCCCTCTCTCTATGCTCTGATGCAATATCGCTATTGGCGATTGGGGAGTATAACATGCATGCAACAAAAGGCTCCCTTCTAAGAACTCCCGATGCGAATTAGCTTTATCGCTATCGGCGATCAGGGATTTCACAACAACACAAATATAACTACTCAAGCATTCCTCCGATCTCCGATTGTGATAAAGCTAAGCATGAATTTCAAAAAGGATTGTAAAGGCTTGGGTATATTATGTTAAATTATTATTAAAAGCCTTTCTATTCCTGATAGTGATTCACTTGTGATCAACCGCCAAAAAATCAAAGCCACACTTAAATGAATTATTCGACGAATAAACGATATGATGAGCATTTAAATGATTGACAGGTTTAAATGGCCAATTAATGGAGCAGTTATGCCAAAATATCTTCAGAGATTGTATCCGTGGCAATATTATTTTAATCCTTCATTATTCATTGATTGATATAACTCTTTTATACTTGGTTTGTACCACATATTCTCTGCATTACGTTCATTTTATCTCCTGCGCAGAGCTCCTCCGAAGCAGCAAATTTAGGCCAAATGGGGAAGAAATCTAAAAAATTTGGAACAGCTTCAGCTTCCGCAGTAACAAGACAATCTACTGCCGATCCGAGACCAAGTAAAAAAGGATTGATCTCAGACACTACATGTCTTGGTCTCGGTAATACTAGTTGGCAGAGCATCTATAACCTGGTTGAAGCCGAAGAGCCTCAAGAAGTATTAGTACAAGCTACAACAGGTTCGAACCGAAAGTCTGAGGCTACCCTAAAGGATTTAGCCAATTGTTACTTACACCGGATAGCAGCTCGAGAGAAAATTCTTCCATACACAGATGTAGTAAGGTGGGAAGTTGAGGAAATCCCGATTACAAGTAGAACATTTTGCACAGTCGACGGGAAAGTCTTCGGTTCATTTCAACCCAATGATTTGAGACAAATGTACCATTTTCCTGAACCAGAGAAGAAGTATAACAAAGCATTTCTGGAGAAGTTCAGAGATGAAAATAAAACTGAATTAGCACCTATACGAGAATGGAGATAGAACCCTGCAAAACACAAGCATAGTCCTCGGGTAAGTACTTACTTAATTCATTATGTTCTCCTTATTGTTACGTTAGGGTGATGATGTGTAGGATTTGGGGGTTGCATGATTCCTCAAAATTCTCAATAGAGATGGTACCTTTAATGGAAGCAGCAGTCAATAGCAAAATAATGTATTGGGGAAATATATTCTTTGATTAGTTAGCAACTGCTATTCTTGAGTTTAGAAACAAAACTCGCGTTACTGATAGGTTTATTCCTCCATTTTATTATAGTTCCTACATCTTAGATACTCTTTGTTTTAACTTCGATTTTCCTGTGCTGGGGTGGAGATGGACTCCACAGGACCCCATGCTGATTCATATCTATCACCAGAAATTGTGGAAAGCCCATTATAAAGACCACCTATATCAAGTTTGCAATGGATTTATGTTGCCCATTTACTATGCAATTTTTGACAAACCTGCTCCTAAGATTTCCTCACAAGCAGAGATTAACTTAACTGCCTTAGGAAACTGGTTCAGAGAGGATAAATTTACATATATAAGAGTTTTTTGCAGCCATGCCAGGACTCATGTTCTCCCCTTGTACATACCTGACAAATTATTGGCTAAAGAGATAGCATATTAGCTTACGTCCGCAGGAGCGACCAAGACTTTGAGGAATTTAAAGAAGCAAGTTTGGCCTCTTTTTCCTCTAAGGTGTGGTGTTTACACTCTGCATGACTATAAGCATGCAGAGAAAGAAGCAGAAAAGATAAATATACTGAATCTCACCACTCTTCCTAATAGACGATTTGGTCCAAGGAAAATTGTTTATAATGTACTGGAACAAGCAAAGCTCACTAAGTTTGAACATAAAGAAGATGAGTTTGATGACCTATTTTCTTCAGCAGAGTCATTATTTCAGGTTCAAGCACTAGCAAAAATGAGATATCACGACGACGGATTAGTGGAATTCAACAAACTCAGAGAGCGGAGGTTGCAAACTCTGCCTCTAGATTTACTAGCTACTGCCCCAATGACATAATCAAGCGAGCCTGAACAACAACTTACCAACGAACCTCCTGCTACATCAAAATTTTTTGAAGAAGTCCAAAGAAAAGAGCAGGAGGAAGTACAGAGGAAAGAACAGGAGGAAGCACGAAGGAAAGAGCAAGAGAAAATACATGAGGAGGAACAGAAAAAGGCGCAGGATAAGAGCAGCAAGGATGTGAATGTCGATACCCATATTGAATCCAAATTGCTCCAAGAATGGCAATAATTCAACTCAATCATAAGCAATCTAGAAAGCTCAAAAGATGTCGATACATCCAAAGTGACTGATACATAGGATACAACGTCAAAAAAGGTTCCAAGTGAAGGAACCAGTGGCCTACCCCCTCGTACAAACTTAGAAATAATTCCGAAAGATCCTTCAGATCAAATCATTTTGCAAGTGGAGGATATACCTACATTGGATGCATTTTACAGCCCAAAACACAGGGCCGTAGTAAAGCGACAGTGGAAAAGGAGAAAGATTGATCAACCTTCCCTATTCCCCAACCAAACAGAGATAGCCAACGTAGTTTGGAAGGAGGAGTTTGATCTTTCTGATGACCTAACAAAGTTGTCCCAGTATGCTGGAGCCTATTCGGTGGCCTCCATGGACAAGGCATCGGAATTGAGTAATTTGCTAAAAGAAAAGACCATGCAATCATTTTGTTACAAACACAGCTATCAGAGGCACAATAGAAAGCAGAACAATTAGAACAGCAATTGTCAACTCAGCAGTAGTTAAATAATCAACTGAACAAGCAACTACTTGAAGAGAAACAGAGGGTCAATTCAAGCACGATTCAAAGGCAGAAATAATTATCGGAAGCATTGGCAAAATTAAAGACGATAAATGAACTAATGGTAAAGACAAAAGATGAGAAAATTTCTCAATTATCACTTCAAAAAGAGAAGTTCAATAGTCTTCCGCAACCGGCCGATTTCAGGACAGAAGCGCTATAGATTAATAAGGCATTGGTAACAAAAATAAGACTATTGTGTCATAAAATTGCTCAAGTTGAACTCCTGTGTGACATAACAGCATCAATAATCGATAAATCAGTCGATGCCAGACAGGACTTAGAGAAGGCCGATGAGACCTTAACAAATTTTCTTACTTGGCAGGACACTAGTGAGGGATAGGTAGCAAATTTGCCTAAAATCCTAGAATCACATAAAGAAATCCTATTCTTGGAATGGCAGTCCCAATTGATGAAGGAAAAGAGAGCAGTTTCTAGATGCAAAGTATCCACAAGTAATTTGATTGAATTAATTAACAATACTCTCTATTTATCTAATATTATCTCTTAATGTACACCAGGTAAATTTCTATTGGCTAAAAAATTGGAGCAATCATGTTATCAAGAGCTAGAAAAGAATGGAAGGTTGATTACAGGTATTCAAAGTTTAAGTTGGGACACCTATTGGTTGTTCCTAGTAAAACCATACAGCCAGAGAGCCACCCTCAAGTGTCTAACAGATGCAATCGGGTGTATCATTCCCGATATACACGATGCCACATACTCAGCTCAGCTCAATTCTCATCTTAGCCGCCCTCAAGAAGTGGAACTGATGCTAGTGATATGCCAACTTTGATCAAAGGGAAAACAACCAGAGTAATGAATCATGCTGCCGACTATGAGATTGTTGTGGAGGAGATATTCAAGATCAAGTTATACCAATTAAATAGCATTTTAATTTTGTAGTTAGTTAGTTTAATTAAGAATTTATAGACCCTTTCATGCATTTAGAAAGGGTCCTCAGTTTTTGTATAAGACTCAAACCTGAAGTTGCACTACTGTACTTCAGGTATATTTTTTTATAAAGACTGGGCCAATTATTCCAATTTTTGACAATGAAGCTTTTATGTGGATGTGCACTACTATCTTTATTTAAAAGTATCTCTGAGTTGAAAGAAGGAATTCAAATTGCGATTGATGTTGGGAATGATTTGCAGCTCATATGGTACTATTATCTATGTCTGAATTCATTCTTTTTATGTGAATTGTTATTTGATTACTCTTGCTATTATTGAATATATGCATGTGTTTCAACAACATTCTTTATACTTTCCACTATTGGATGTTTACAAGATGATTTTCTTTTAATCATACATGTATTAGTAATATATAAAAGACAAGTATAACAATGTTTTATTAATTACTTTGTTCAACTATTTGAACAAAGCAATTATTATATGAATGAATGTTTATGTTTATTGAATAGAGTCATCTATATGCTTATTGATGAATAGAGATCATCAAACATTGCACTTAAGAATAGAAATTTCCCGAGACAGAATAATTATTTGTATTTTCGCTCTTTAGATTAAGTCATCCATCCATTATCACTTATTAGAAAACCAGTCACTCATCCATCCCCTTTTTATTCATCACTGGGAAACTGGTCCCATTATATCCAGTCAAAGGAGCTGCATTGAGGTCCGGACTGGGTGGTTTTCCCCGATGTTGATGCAATGATTTTCAAGAACTCAACATTTTTGGCGCTAGAAGGAGGGCATGAACTATGAATGGAAAGTAAATTAAAATCTATAGACCATTCTCAGAGTAAATCTCCCTCCACCTCACCTCGGACCTCCCGTTTGCATTCTGAAATACCAGTATCCAAACGAGAAGAAGAGAGATCAACTACCACTGCTCAATCCCATCATACTTCAGAACGATTAAGTCCTGAGTCCACTGAATTTCAGTCTCTCATCTAGAAACTTCAAGGCTTTTCCATATCACCTCAGAAATCTGAAGTATCTCAAGGTAGTGAGACTTCACAATTCAATCTACCTCACCCTCTCACTGGACTTCAAAGTGGAAAACTTGGCATTGAACCTGCTGAGTTTCCTTTACCGAAAAGAAAAAAAGGCTAAAAAGAACACTGAAGGATCTAGTAGTGAGACCTTTTCTTCATCATCCTCCATCTCATCCTCTCCAATGCGAAGTAAAACATTCACTCCCCCATTACATGTAGTTGTTCAACAGGGATCATCAACTTCAACATCAAAATCTATTCAATCTTCAAAACCAATTCCTCCCCAAACACCTGGAACTCCATCGGCAATTGTTGTTACTTCTAAAATGGCCCAGAATCCATGGAACAGTCTTGGTGCAGTCATTATGCCTGTACCATTACATCCATTACCTGATTATCCTAAGAAGTGATTACAAGGATCAACTGGGTCTTGGTATTTTTCCTTACCCTCTGGATCCATTACCAGCTGGAATATCTTTCAGGAGCAGTTTCTTACCAAGTATGGTGATGATAGATCTTTAGCAACACTAATTAATGATCTTTCAAATCTAAGGATTGAATCTAGAGAACCTATCAAGGAGTTTAATTCCCGATTCAATAAACTCTTGAATAAAATCCCTACTGATTCCAAGCCAAGTGACCAAATCAGAAGCGAGTGATATATTACAGCCCTACCTTCAAATATAGCCATTTTTATAGATAGGGATGGGAAACCAATTTTAGCCGAAAACATGAAAGAAGCGCTCGCTGTGGAAAAACGCATTATTGCTTTAGAAAAGAAAGCTACTCTTGAAGATAGGAAATCCAAAAAAAATTCTTTTAAAGATGATTCAAAGAATAAAACCCCTAAAGATCCATATGATATGGAGGGTCTACAAAAGGTCTTCAAAACAATATCAAATGAAATGGTTGAAATTAAAAAACAAGTAGTAGAAACTTCAACAAAGAAACCATTTATGAATTTTAAGAAACCTAAGTCAGAACCACCAAATGTTATATCTAATGTAGATTCAGATCTTGAAGAGGAAGAAGAAGATGAAACAATTTCACCATCTGATGAATTCGAAGAAGAGGAAGTTGTCAAATGCCATGGAATGTGGGACTTCATATTACCTAACTCCGATACAAAAAATGAACAAGAAGCTTTTCCTGTGACTACCAGGAGTAAAGGTGCCCCTGAACCTGTCCAGGCAAGTTCAAAGAAAAGGAGTGCAGGTACTACTACTACAAAGGAAAAGGTACCTACAAAGAAGCCGGCCGCAACATTACCTCAAAACCAACCATCATCCTTAAATATACCTTCAACATCTAAAACGTTGGTAGTATCAGATTCAATGGATTATAATATTGTTGATGATATGAAGAAGACAAAGGCAAACATCACCATGTTTGAACTTAGCAAACTAAAACATCAGAAGAAATTGCTTCTTAAGGAACTAAATGCAATGCCTTCTTCACCTCTTCCTAGTGCTAAAGCTACAAATGATTCAGGTCAACCAGCTTCTGGTAGGATTGAAGCTACTGATACGATTTTAATTGGAGAATGATCAAATTCCCATACTCCCCCTTTCCTCTTAACCTATGAGATCTATAATCGAAATCTACACAATTGTTTGATTGACTTAGGGGCATCCTCTAATATAATGCCAGCTTCAGTTTGTTCCAAACTGAACATTGAACCCCAAAAGTATGCAATTCACATTGTGCAGTTGGATAGAACCAAGGTCCAGGTTTTAGGGGAAATCAACTCTGTAACTATCAGGTTATCAGCTGATCCACAAGTAGTTCAGAGAATTGATATCTTAATTGCTGATATACCTGAGTTTTATGGTTTAATCTTGAGTAGGGATTGGTTTGAGAAACTCCATGGCTATATTTCTACCGATTGGTCCCATATGTGGCTACCCTACAAGGGAAAGCCAAATCAAATTAAAATCAATCAGGAGAAACATATGACCCATACTGTCACTGAATTTGAACAAGAAAATCAACCAATAGCATTTAATAATAATATTTTGGGGAATTACTCTTTTGAATCATTCTTTGGCAATTATACTGCCCAACCATCTCCTTTCTCAGTAAATAATTTCACATCCCAAATCAAAAAAATTTCACAAACCAATAGATCAAGATGTGTTAATATTGCTGAGAATACTGTAAATAAAATTGTTGATAATTCTTTATTTTGGTCACTATACTTTGACGGATCTAAATCCAGTGAAGGATCAGGAGTAGGGTGTATTTTAGTTAGCCCCGAGGGAGAAAAAACTATGATGTCTTGAGGTTGGAATTCGAATGCACAAATAATATAGCTAAGTATGAGGCCTTAGTTCGAGGAATATACAAAGCTATTGGTCTTAAAGTTCAATATTTGAAAGTGTTTGGTGATTTAGAGATTGCCATAAAACAAGTTAGAAATACAATTCACTGTCTTTCTAGTCACCTCAAGCACTATGACTCTTTGGTCCAAGAACTTATACCTCAATTTTTAGCATTCAATATTTCACCTATCCCAGGTCCCAGAATGCAGCAGCTGACTTGCTAGCCAATGTTGCTTCCAAACTCCTACCTTCCGAAGATTACAACCCAGATAGATTTTCAGTAGAATTAATTTTTAGACCATCAATTCCTCACAATATCACCCATTGGCGAGTGTTCAATCACGATGAAGACATCTTAAATTTCTTTACTTCCGACAAGTCCTACGATGATCAAATCATTGATGAAAGCAATCATGACCTTCAAATGAAGGAAAACCAGGAAGAAAACTCAATACTGAAATCAGTGGTTAAACTTGAGGATCTCTATGATATTAAAGACAGGTTTAAATAGGTAACCAATTCAAAACTCCAAAGTTCCACTTTAAGATTTGAGTTGATAAACCTTGGTACTGAGCAAAACTCTCAAAACATCAATTTTGGATTAGGAATTTCTGTGGAAGAAAGAATAGCATTCATTAGATTATTAAGAAAAAATAAACATGTCTCCGCTTGGAAATATGATGATTTAAAAACATACGATACATCAATCATTCAGCATACCATTCCAATTCTTTCTTAACAAAAACCAGTCCAACAGAAGTTGAGGAAAATTCATCCTAACTTAGAGAGTCAAATAAAAGCACAACTCAATAAACTCTTGAAAGCTAAGATTATTTTTCCTGTCCAGCACTCAAACTGGGTTTCCAATATGGTGCCTGTTAGAAAGAAAAACGGTGACATCAGGATTTGCATAGATTTCAAAAATCTGAATAAAGCAAGCCAAAAAGATCATTTCCCATTACCTACCATGGAGAAGATACTCCATTCAGTAGCAGGTTCTGAGTTAATGTCCTTTTTAGATGGGTTTTTAGGATATAACCAAATTTTGGCCATCCCGATGACAGACTCAAAACTACGTTCAGAACAAAATGGGGAACTTATGCTTACCAGAAAATGCCTTTTGGACTTATTAACGCAGGAGCTACATTCCAAAGAGAAATGGATATAGCCTTCAAAGGATTAATCAATAAAACAGTAGTTGTCTATTTAGATGATATTACTGTATTTTCCAAGAAAAGATCCAATCATTTACATGATTTGAATCAAATCTTTGAACGCTGCAGAAGGTATGGTATTTCACTCAATCCCAAAAAATCCTTCTCTACCCTCAATCAAGGAAAGCTCTTGGGCTTCATCATTTCGAAAGATGGTATTTATAGTGATTCAGATAGAATTAAAGAAATTTCTGAAATTCCATTCCCTCATAACAAAAAATCCATGCAATGATTTTTAGGTCAAGTTAAATTTGTTAAGAGATTTGTTCCTGATTTTTCCCACATTATTTTACCATTGCAAACCATGATTAAGAAAAATTTGGTGTTTAGGTGGGGATCTGCAGACAAGGAAGCATTTGACTCTATCAAACAATCAATAATCAATGCCCCCGCTTTAAACACTCCCAATTTTTCTAATCATTTCATACTATATACTATCACGTCCACTTCATCTTATGTAGTAGTACTGACTCAGATTAATGATCACAACTTGGAAGCACCAATTTCATTTTATAGTTCGAATCTTCAAGGTGTTGAACTAAATTATTCAGAAGTTGAAAAACAATCCTTTGCTATGTACAAAGCTGTCAAACATTACATACCATTCCTATTAAAAGCCCATACAAAAGTTATAGTTCCTTTTTCTGCAGTAAGGCAATTACTAATCCAAAGGGAATTAGGAGAAAAAAGGGCGAATTGGGTCACAGCACTACAAGAATATGACTTGGAAATCAAGCCAGCAAAGATTGTTAGGGGCCAAGGTTTTTGCAGGTTATTAGCAGGAGCATCCAACATTCAAGAATCAAGTGATACAGAATACACTGAAGAAATCAACCAGATAAGTATCACTGATCCTGAATCACAATATGCAAACTTGATCTTTTATTTAAAGAATGGATATGCACCTCCTAATCTTTCTTATGAAAACAAATGTGCCATTAGATTAAAATAAAAAAACTTCATAATCATTGATGATGTACTTTTTAGGCAAAATTATGATTCAATTTTATTAAGATGACTAGAAAAACTTGAAGCGCAAAATCTTTTGCAGGAGCTACATGACGGACCAGTAGGAGGACATTTTGGAGCTAATACAACAGCCCACAAAATCATTCATGTTGGATATTATTGACCCACCTTATTCAGAGATACTCACGAATATGTAAGGAAATGCTGAAGTTGTCAAATCTCCAGTGGAAGACAAAGAAAACTAGCTTTCCCTTTGCAACCAGTCAACATTGATCAACCTTTCGAGAAATGGGGATTCGATATCATTGGGGAAATAACTCCACAGTCCTCCAAACAACATAAGTATATCCTTACTGCTACTTTTTACTTAACTAAGTGGGTTGAAGCAATTCCTTTAAAGACAACAAATTCTGAAGTGATTATAGAGTTTATAGATCAATTCATCATTACCAGGTTTGGTGTCCCAAATGCTCTTGTTTTCAATAATGCATCTTATTTCTCTAGAAATTCTAAGTTTGAGTTCGCTATTAAAACAGGAATTAAATTGAAATATTCTGCAAATTACTATCCTCACGGTAACAGTTTAGCAGAATCTACCAATAAAAATCTAGTCAAAATTATTAAGTGAACTATTGAGAAAAATCATAAAAACTGGCATAAATCTTTGATATTTGCACTATGGGTTGATAGAATAACGTAGAAGGCTTCCACAGGTACCTGCCCACTCAATCTTGTATATGGGAAAGAAGCAGTTCTACCAACCAATCTATTGCTTCCTTCTCTAGCCCTAGTTTAGTTTATTGAAGAGAGCCCCCCTTCTTCTATTCAACTCAGACATGATCAAATCTTAAAATTAGAAGAAGAAAGAGAAAAGGCCAAAATTACTCATGCAAAACATCAACAGATTATCAAGTCATCTTTTGATTCAAATTCATCTAGTTCAAAACAATTACAAGTTGGTGATCTAGTTCTGAAATGGGACAATGCCCATGAGGATAAAGGAAAACACACTAAGTTCCAGAAAATGTGGCTTGGACCATTTTAGATCAACAAGAAGATAGGCCATTCTACGTTCATATTACAAGATCTATCAAGGGATAGGGATTCTCTTCCTGTTAATGGCCTCATCTTAAAGAAATTCTTCAATTGAGGAGGTAACCCCTTCTCCTTTTGTAAATATTCAAATTTCAGCAAAATTTGTAGTTTTTAGGATTATTAGGAAATAAAGTTGTAAGATATCTCCCATTGGCCTTTTCTATACTGAAAAAGTTGCTAAAAATAAGTAGTTTTGATATTTACTTTTAAAATAGAAGCCTTAAACAAAAGGACAATTTCTAGGAAATTAGGTATATTTACATTCTGAAACCCCATTTCATTTTTGTGAAATCTTCTCAAGGTTTAGAAGTACTGTAAATCATTTTAATGTTTTCAAAATGGCCACAAAAAGGTTATCAATATCAAAACAGAAACTAATTCAATCTTAGCATCTTCAACTCTTACCCTGTCATCCATAATCTCTTAAGGAGAAAATTGTCCATCCCATTCATCAAAGTTTATGATTACTCAGAGTGTAATTCTAAAATATTTGATATAAAATATAAGGGGTCTTATTACAAGTCTTCTTACCATGATCATTGGGAAATAGTTTAACTGACATTACCAACATTGCATACCAAAACAAGGTAATGGCTTATAATCATAAGACAAGGGGTCTCATCACGAGCCAACTTTTTCAGTTAGATTACAACCAGTGCATGGCATTGTCAAACAACTGGCCACCAAACTAGGACAATGGATTTTTATCTTACAAAATAATAGAAAAGAAAAGGAAATACAGAATATGAAAGCATATTTTTGGATTCATTCTTTTAATCATACTCTAAAATGGATGGGATAATGGATACTCAAATGGTTAAAAGGTATCCTTGTCGAAACTATGAACGTTGCTGGCAGCACAGGCTCTACCTATGACAAAGAAGTCATTTAAAAAGGCTAAGTTAGAAAGGTTCTTTGTTTTATCATTATCAACCAATAGAGGCCAATTTAAAACTTGGAATGTATTTAATTTTAACAAGAGAAGAAATCAGCAAAAATAGCTCTTATTATATTTAGAATGTATGTATACCTAGTTATATTAGAATTTTCCTCTTTGATAAGATTTCTATATAAAGAAAGTCTAAGTATTTCAATATTTCTTAGAGATAACTGTTTCTCCTAGCGAATCGCCAATTGTTGTGCTGTACAACAAACCCCCATTTCATAAAATTTTACTTTCAAACTATAATATGAAATGGGTTCCTTTTAGATTTATGAATAAAATTGGTATCAACTTATCATTCCTCAAAAGGTTCGAAAAGAAGTAATATATTATAAACCTTTTGAGTAAACATAAACCGGTCTTATAAAAATAATGAATAATTCTTTATTATTGTGATAAAGTGATCGCAAGATCGCATATCACAATAACAAAGGATGCACAACAAAAGGACCCATTGGTTTTCCCCGATGCGACAAGCGAATAACTATCGAATATCAGGAAGGTAAGCGAATAGTAACAAAAGGCCCTCTCTCTATGCTCCAATGCGATATCGCTATTGGCGATCGGGGAGTATAACATGTATGCAACAAAAGGCTCCCTTCTAAGAACTCCCTATGTGAATTAGCTTTATCGCTATCCGTGATCGAGGATTTCGCAATGACACAAATATAACTACTCAAGCATTCCTCCAATCTCCAATTGCGATAAAGCTAAGCGCGAATTGCAAAGAGGATTGTAAATGCTTGGGTATATTATGTTAAATTATTATTAAAAGCCTTTCTATTCCTCATAGTGATTCACTTGTGATCAATCGCCAAAAAATAAAAGCCACACTTAAATGAATTATTCGGAGAATAAATGATATGACGAGCATTTAAATGATTGACAGGTTTAACTAGCCAATTAATGGAGCAGTTATGCCAAAATATCTTCAGAGATTGTATCCGCGACATTATTATTTTAATACTTCATTATTCATTGATTGATATAACTCTTTCATACTTGATTTTCACCACCTATTCTCTGCATTACGTTCATTTTATCTCCTGCGTAGAGCTCCTCCAAAGCAGCAAATTTAGGCCAAATGGGGAATAAATCTAAAAAATTTGGAACAGTTTCAGCTTCCGCAATAACAAAACAATCTACTGCCGATCCGGGACCAAGTAAAAAAGGATTGATCTCAGACACTACATGTCTTAGTCTCGGCAATACGAGTTGGCAGAGCATCTATAATCTGGTTGAAGTCGAAGAGCCTCAAGAAGTATCAGTACAAGCTACAGTAGGTTCGAACCGAAAGTCCGCGGCTACCCTAAAGGATTTAGCCGATTCTTACTTACACCAGATAGCGGCTCGAGAGAAAATTCTTCCATACACAAATTTAGTAAGTTGGGCAGTTGAGCAAATCCCGATTACAAAAAGAACATTTTTCACAATCGACGGGAGAGTCTTCGGTTCATTTCAACCCAATGATTTGAGACAAATGTAACATTTGCCTGAACCAGAGAAGAAGTATAACAAAGCATTTCTGGAGAAGTTCAAAGATGAAAATGAAACTGAATCAGCACCTATACGGGAATGGAGACAGAACCCCGCAAAACACAAGCATGAGTCCTCGGGTAGGTACTATGTCGATTCACTATGTTCTCCTTATTGTTATGCTGGGGCGATGATGTGTAGGATTTCGGGGTTGCATGATTCCTCAAAATTCTCAATAGAGATGGTACCTTTAATGGAAGCAGCAGTCAATAGTGAAATAATGCATTGGGGAAATATATTATCTGATAAGTTAGCAACTGCTATTCTTGAGATCAGAAACAAAACTCGCGTTACTGATAGGTTTATTCCTCCATTTTATTATAGTGCCTACATCTTAGATACTCTTTGTTTTAACTTCGAATTTCCTGTGCTGGGGTGGATATGGACTCCACAGGACCCCATGCCAATTCATATCTATCACCAGAAGTTGTGGAAAGGCCATTATAAAGACCACCTATATCAAGTTTGCAATGGATTTATGTTGCCCATTTACTATGCAATTTTTAACAAACCTGCTCCTAAGATTTCCTCACAAGCAGAGCTTGACTTAACTGCCCTAGGAAACTGGTTCAGAGAGGGTAAATTTAATATATAAGAGTTTTTGGCAGCCATGCCAGGCCTCATGATCTCCCCTTGTACATACCCGACAAACTATTAGCTAGAGAGATAGCATATCAGCTTACGTCTGCAGGAGCGACCAAGACTCTGAGGAATTCAAAGAAGCAAGTTTGGCCTCCTTTTCCTCTAAGGTGTGGTGTTTACACTCTGCATGACTATAAGCATGCAGAGAAAGAAGCAGAAAATATAAATATACTGAATCTCGCCACTCTTCCTAATAGACGATTTGATCCAAGGAAAATCGTCTATAATGTACTGGAACAGGCAAAACTCACTAAGTTTGAACATAAAGAAGATGAGTTTGATGACCTATTTTATTCGGTGGAGTCATTATTTCAGGTTCAAACACTAGCAAAAATGAGATATCACAACGACGGGTTAGTGGAATTCAACAAACTCAGAGAGCAGATGTTGTAACTCTGCCTCTAGATTTACGAGCTACTGCCCCGATGACACAATCAAGCGAGCCTGAACAACAACTTACCAACGAACCTCCTGCTACATCAGAAATTTTTGAAGAAGGCCAAAGAAAAGAGCAGGAGGAAGCACAGAGGAAAGAACAGGAGGAAGCGCAAAGGAAAGAGCAAGAGAAAATACATGAGAAGGAATAGAAAAAGGAGCAAGATAAGAGCAGTAAGGATGTGAATGTCGATACCCAGATTGACCCGAAATTGCTCCAAGAATGGCAGCAATTCGACTCAATCATAAGCAATCTAGAAAGCTCAAAAGATGCTGATACATCCAAAGCGACTCATACACAGGATACAACGTCAAAAAAGGTTCCAAGTGAAGAAACCAGCGGCCTACCCCCTAGTACAGATTTAGAAATAATTCCGAAAGATCCTTCGAATCAAATCATTTTCCAAGCGGAGGATATACCTCCATTGGATGTCTTTTATAGCCAAAAACATAGGTCCGTAGTAAAGCGACAACGGAAAAGGAGAAAGATTGATCAACCTTCCATGTTCCCCAAGCAAACAGAGACAACCAACGTAGTTTGGAAGGAGGAGTTTGATCCTTCCGATGACCTAACAAAGTTGTCCCAGTATGCTGGAGCCTATTCGGCGGCCACCATGGACAAGGCATCGAAAGTGAGTAATTTTCTAAAAGAAAAAGACCAGGCAATCAGTTTGTTAAAAACACAACTATCGGAGGCACAACAGAAAGCAGAACAATTAGAACAGTAATTGTCAACTCAACAGCAGTTAAATAATCAACTGAGCAAGCAGCTACTTGAAGAGAAACAAAGGGCCAATTCAAGCATGATTCAAAGGCAGAAAGAATTATCGGAAGCATTGGCAAAATTGAAGACGATGAATGAACTAATGGTAAAGACAAAAGATGAGCAAATTTCTCATTTATCACTTCAAATAGAGAAGTTCAAGAGTCTTTCGCAGCCTGCTGATTTCAGGATAGAAGTGCTACAAATTAATAAGGCACTGGTAACAAAAATAAGACTATTGTGTCATAAAATTGCTCAAGTTGAACCCCTGTGTGACATAACAGCATCAATAATCGATAAATCAGTCGATGCTAGACAGGACTTAGAGCAGGCCAATGAGACCTTAACATATTTTCTTACTTGGCAGGACACTAGTGAGGGACAGGTAGCAAATTTGCCTAAAATCCTATAATCACATAAAGAAATCCTATTCTTGGAATGGCAGTCTCAATTGATGAAGGTAGAGAGAGCAGTTTCTAGATGCAAATTATCCACAAGTAATTTGATTGAATTAATTAACAATACTCTCTACTTATCTAATATGATCTCTCAATGTACACCAAGTAAATTGCTATCGGATAAAACATTGGAGCAATCATGTTATCAAGAGCTAGAAAAGAATGGAAAGTTGATTACAGGTATTCAAAGTTTAAGCTGGGACACCTATTGGTTGTTCCTAGTAAACCCATATAGCCATAGAGCCACCCTCAAGTGTCTAACAGATGCAATCGGGTGTATCATTCTCGATATACACGATGCCACATACTTGGCTCAGCTCATTTCTCGTCTCAGCCACCCTCAAGAAGTGGAATCGATGCTAGTGATATGCCAACTCATATCAAAGGGAAAACAACCAGAGTGATGAATCATGCTACCGACTACCAAATTGCTGTGGAGGAGATATTCAATATCAAGTTATACCAATTAAATAGCATTTTAATTTTGTAGTTAGTTAGTTTAATTAAGTATTTATAGACCCTTTCATGCATTTAGAAAGGGTCCTCAGTTTTTTTATAAGACTCAAACCTGAAGTTGCACTACTGTACTTCAGGTATATTTTTTTATAAAGACTAGGCCAATTATTCCAATTTTTGACAACGAAGCTTTTATGTGGATGTGCACTACTGCCTTTATTTAAAAGTATCTCTGAGTTGAAAGAAGGAATTCGAATTGCAATTGATGTTGGGAATGATTTGCAGCTCATATGGTACTACTATCTATGTCTAAATTCATTCTTTTTATGTGAATTGTTATTTGATTACTCTTGCTATTATTAAATATATGCATGTGTTTCAACAACATTCTTTATACTTTCCACTATTGGATGTTTACGAGATGCTTTTCTTTTAATCATACATGTATTAGTAATATATAAAAGACAAGTGTAACAATGTTTTATTAATTACTTTATTCAACTATTTGAACAAAGCAATTATTATATGAATGAATGTCTATGTTTATCAAATAGAGTCATCTATATGCTTATTGATGAACATAGATCATCAAGCGTTGCACTTAAGAATAGAAATTTCCTGGGATAGAATAGTTATTTGTATTTTCGCTCTTTAGATTAAGTCATCCATCTATTATCACTTATTAGAAAACCAGTCACTCATCCATCCCCTTTTTATTCATCACTGGGAAACTAGTCCCATTATATCCAGTCGGAGCCACCATCCCAAATGAAAAGGAGCTGCATTAAGGTCCAGACCGGGTGGTTTTCCCCGATGTTGATGCAACGATTTTCGAGGCCTCAACAGGATGTAAGTGTCATGCAAATTGAGCACCATGACTCTAACCCAGAGAGCAAAGCAAAGAAAGGAAAATACCAAAAAGGCAGAGAAGCGATTGCATGGTAGGGGAAGGCGCTATTACTTCAAGCAAAGAAGAGGTAGCAAAGTAATGGGCAGAGGGGCATCGGGGCAGAGACATGGGTGGTAGGAAATGAAAGGAGAGGGGAAGTGATAGAACAGTGGAAAGGCTAGAAAATATAATATGTAAGATAACCAGAATGTTTTGTGAACAAGTGCTCACAACTGGAGACATGGATAGAGCAGCCCGTGGACGTGGATGAGGCAAAAGGGGAAGAGAGGAGCCTTGAGTAGCTGACCCAGGCACCTCGAAACCCAGACGTGGTAGAAAGCTAGTAGAAAGGCTTATCAATGAAGCAGTGAAAGTGTATAGGGTAGGGACGGATGTAGGCATCCAGACGATCTTAGAAGATTGGGAGGAACAAATAAAAGAGGAGGTAGACTCAAAAGAGGAAATGAACTCGTAGCGATAGGTAATCCCGGACCCTGTAAATACGAGGGGAAGCCTAACTCAATTTAAGCAGACTCTATACTTATATTGGCTCATGAAGAGCCTGATGGGCAAGGTAATGGAGAAAATATCAATGGGGATGACAATGACCCTCCAGGACATACCAAACTACAAGAAGGACCTACAGACCATACAATTTTAATTGTGCAAGTAGGACATCTGCTTAGATCATATTCAAAGGCATATCCCTTGTATTATCGAGCTAATAGATGCACCAGGAGACTCAACTAAAGACCCGACCCCGGTTGACTCAGCCTCAGAGGATTAAAAGGAATAGTCAGGTTCCTAACTGTTTTTTAGTTTTTAGCAGATAGTATTTACTTTTATTAATGTATGCTTATGATAGACGGAAACTTATACTCTTATCATGATATAGATGTATATATAGCTTGGGTAGATCACCTTAAACTATATGATTTTTGGATGGTATATAACGCGAATAGGTGGCCAACATACTTGGTTTCCCATTGGAAAAGTTGAGGCCACCTATCTCACCAATGTGGTGTAAACTTGTCTTTCATAAATAGAAAATAGAAGGTCCTACCAAGCATTACAAAAAAAAGAAATAAGAATACTTTGACAATTAATATCCATGTTTCATAATACCATCTACATGTTTCACATCAATCTTATTTTATCTATATTATTTACTAATAGTATGTACTACTAATAATAATTAATTAATTATATATTATAAAATTGAAAATATAATATTATTAACATTTATTCAACAACATACATTACTAGCTCTTATGTGTTTAGAGGAATGACAACAACTCTATGTAATATTTGTTGAAAAAGCTATAAAATTTATTAACAAACCACTAAATTATAAGTTGATAAAAAAATCCATGATACACTCCCAAAAAGAGACTCCTATATATATAAAAGTTTGGAAAATATAAATTTGTACTTGAGAAAATATACTAGCTTTCTAGAGAAGTGAAAACAAGATATGATTATGAAAAGCTTGAAAGCTATTAGTAAATAGTAAATAGTAAACTAATATAAAATATTTGATGCTTTTCCAATAAGAAACTAGGAAATATGTACTACATTTATATCAAAATGTCTATCCCTAACATACCATAAAAGAGAATAAGTTGATCTTATTATAAAAAGTAAAAAAAAACTATAAAACCTTAAAAACTCCAAACAAGAAACAAATTATATTTAATTCATATCAATTCACAAACATATGTCACATTAATCATATTTATTCATATTTATAATTTTATGTTTATTCAAAATATTATATTCTTAAAGTAAACATCAAATATTCATTATATCCATATAATTTGTTTTTATACCTCTAAGTGAACTCATATCCCCCGTGGTAAATCAAGAGATTTAAACCTCAATCCTTAAATTTTCACCTCTTTATACCCTAAGATCTTATTTATATGATTATTATTCAAAAAGAAATATCTAATATTAATATTCATAATAATTTTTCTAGATAATTAAGCTAACTGTAATACATTATCTCTAATCAAATTAATATATTATTATTATTATTATTAGTATATTAATATATTCTTAACATTATTAAATTATGGGACATTCATAATAATTCATATTATTATTTCAATATAGTAATGTAATTATTCATGAAATAGTGATTATATATTAGTTAAATAATAATTTTAAGATATAACATTACAACAAAACCTTATGATTAACATCCCTTTTTGCTTCCTTTTTTGAGTCTAGAGCATATTTTTGGTGCTATTTGCATCCATTTATCAAATATGGTGCAAAACTTGATGCAAAAATTGCACCAAGTTTTGTACCAGGCCTTGCACCAAGCTTAGCACCAAGTGTTGCACCAGGTTTTGCACCAAGTTTTGCACCATCATTTGCACCAAGTTTTGTGCCAGCATTTGCACCAATTTTTGTGCCAGGTTTTGCATCAATTTTGGCACCTAATTTTGTTTCACCTACTTTTGCATCCTCTATTGCATCCATTATTTTGTGCCTACACTTGCATAAACTTTTGCATCATTTTTTGCATCCTCTTTTGCTTCATTTTTTGCATCCTTTTTTGCATCCCCCTTTGTGCTAAGTTTTACATTGAGGTTTGTGCCTAGTTTCAAATCCATGTTTGCACCTACTTTTGTTACATCCACTTTTGCATCTTTTTTTGCATCCACATTTGCATCTTCTATTGCATGCATTATTGTGTCCACTATTGCATCCACTTTTGTTGTGTCACAATTTGCGTCTAGTTTGGTGCCTACCTTTGCACCCACGTTTGGTTTCAATATTGCATCCACATTCACATCCCCATTTGCGTCTAAGTTTGTATACTTTTGTGTCTTTTTTTGTATCCAATTTTATGTCAGGTTTTGCATAAGGTTTTGCATCTCGTTTTGAATCTACTTTTGCATCAACTACTGTTGCATCCACTTTTGTATCCAAATTTGCATCCACTGTTGCACGCATGTTTATGTCCACTTTTGCATCCATGTTTACATCCACTTTTGCATCCCTTTTTGCATCAAAATTTTCTTCCTTTTTCACACCTATAATTGCATCCACTTTTGTTGTACCACAATTTGCACCATGTTTTGCATCTACTGTTGTACCCATGTTTTCTTATACTTTTGTATCCACATTTCCATCCTCTTTTGCATCCAAATTTGTATCAAATATTGCATCTTTTTTTGCATCCACTTTTGTATCAGGTTTATGCATCAAGATTTGTGTCTTGTTTTCTATCTACTTTTGCATCTACTTTTCTTGCATCCATTGTTGCATCCAATTCTGTGTCCACGGTTGCACCCATGTTTGTGTCCACTTTTTCTTCCCTTTTTGCATCTTGTTTTACATCCAATTTTGCATCCTTTTTTTTCATCCACTTTTGCATCCAATTTTGTTGTAGCGCAATTTGTGCCATGTTTTGTCTCTACCATTTCACCCACATTTGGTTCTACTTTTGCATCAACATTTGCATTCTATTTTGTGTCCAAGTTTTCATCGAATATTGTGTAGGTTTTAACCCCGTACAGAAATTACCTGCATACGAATTCTAAATCACAGGAAAAATAAAAATGCGAGAGAACACATATACACAGAGATTTCCCACTGGATCTCAAAACCGAGACTACCAGCTTGATTTTTCATTATGCTCCTTTCAATGTTACAATACATATTTATACATGCCGAAGCATCCATACCATGGACCGAAAAACCATCACGTC